>PVJI01001694.1:52024-169658 GCA_004026765.1 Micronycteris hirsuta
CAGTGGATTTCTCAAAGGAGACCTTCCAAGCAAGAAGGGGCTGGAGAGAGATATTTCAAATCATGAAAAGCAAGGGACTACAACCAAGAATAATCTATCCAGCAAAACTTTCATTTAGAATGGAAGGGCAGATAAAGTGCTTCTCAGATAAGGTCAAGTTCAAGGAGTACATCATCATGCAGCCTCTACTATATGAAATATTAAAAGGTTTTATATAAGGACTCAGGAGAGAAGGCACCGAGGCCAGATCAGCTACCGGGGAACTCAGATCAGTCACAGCCAAGACGCTTGTGAGGCAAGCAAGCAAAATATAATCAGAGAAACAAAATATAACCAGAGACATTGAGGTTTAGAACATTCTGGCAGTAACCAGAGGGGAGGGGGAAGGGGATAATGGGGACAAGGGTATTCAGGAACTGCTATAAAGGACACATGGATAAAACCAAGGGGGAGGGTGGAGGCAAGGGAGGGAGGTGGGTTTGCCTGGGGTCGGGGAGGGGAAGGTAAATGCAGACAACTGTAATTGAACAACAATAAAATAATTAAAAAAAAAGAAAATATGATAGGTGAAAATTTCACCTCATTTTTAAAAATTTTAATTGAAATATACAGATAGAAGTGTACTTGGCATATGTGGTCAGCTTGATAAATTTTCCTAAAGTAGACTCAACTTGTGAGCCAGCTATCAAGAAGGAAGCACTATCAGTCCCTCTCATGAGAGGTAAAGCCCTTCTCATGTTAGTCATGGTCTCACAAGGGCTTGCTCTGTTTATTCTACTACTAATGGGCATTTGGGTGGTTTCCAGTATTTGGCTGTTAGGAACGTTGGCTCTTAGGTACTTGTCTTTTGGTGGACCTGTGTACACATTTCTTTGGGTACATACCGAAGAGTAAAATGACTGTATCATAGTGAATGCATATACTTAGCTTTAGTTGATCCTTCCTAATGGTTTTCCCATGTGGTAGTAGAGAATTGCTCCTCATTCTTGCCCAAACTAGGTCTTTTCTGTATTTTTTATTTTAAGCCTTCTGTTGGCTGTGTAATGGTATTTAATTCTGGTTTTAAGTTGTCCCTGATGACCAAGTGAGTAAAGCATGTTTTTAGATGTTTTTTGATCATTTGGACATACCACTTTGTGAAGTGTCTGTTGAGGTCTTTACTTTTTTAATTTTTTTAGTTTTTAATGACTGAAACAAAAAAAGATCTAAAATCGCAGCTTCTGAAAGAACCATTTGTTTTTGTTGGTCTTGTACCTCTTTTTGAACTCAAATTTGGCCTCCGTTTGGGCCTTGAGTTTCAGAGAAGAATCTCTGAAGGCATCCTTCTTAATGACAGTTTTGTGCAAGTGGAGTTCCACAGAATACCTTGTTGGCATGGGGTCATGGTGGTTATAAACTTTCACAGAAGACTTTTGGTGATTTTCTTCTTGCAGAGATAGAGTTCATTCCAGCCACCAGATCATGGCTGTAGGGGCAGTCTGAGGTGCTGCCATTTCAGTGTTCTTCATGATGATCTTTTTGTGACTGGACAGGACCAGCACCACCTTCCAGGGATTCATACACTTGCCCATTTTAACAGCAGCCACTCCGTCCTATAGCAGAAAAGAACTGCACTTCCTCTAACATTTCACTCCAGGGAGAAGGTGATACTGAAGTCTTCTTTTTAAAATTTATACTTCTTTGGGGATAAGTGATTGTATTTTAGTTGTTCTATCACTGATTCGAAATGATAACTGTGATATTGTGATTTATAAGAAATATGTATTTGGTCATTTGGATGACCAAAATATGTTTCTCATATATATTTGGTCTTCCTTCATAGTTTCTGACTGACAGCTCCCAAAACCCTTAGAATTTCCTTAGTGTTGAGTTATAAAGGTCTTTTGTTATGTTAATGAGGTGACTTTTGGAAGGCACCTAGGATGGGAGCTAGCTGCCAATGGAGCTGACCATTTAACAGGGTTGGAAGTTTCAGTCTCACCCCAGACCTAGGCGAGGAGGGTGGGGCTGGGGCAGGCTGGTGGGGTGAAACGGTGTGTGGCTAGAGGTTGAATCAATCCCCAGTTGCCAAGGATTTAAACTATCGTGTCTCTGCATTGAAGCCTCCTTGACATCCAAAAGGACGGGGTTCGGAGAGCTTCCTGGTCGGTGGACACATGGAGGGGTGGTGAGAGTGACCACCTGGAAAGGGAGGGCATGGAAGCTCTGCATCCTCTGCCCGTATCTTATCCCATGCATCTCTTCCATCTGACTGCTCCTCAGTTGCAGGAAGTAAAGTTATCTCTGAGTTCTGTGAACACTCTAGCAAATTGATTGATGCTGAGGATGGGGATTTGGGGAGCCTCTAGTACAGGGAAAAGCCTGGACTTGCATTGGTGTCTGAATCCTTAACCTGTGGAACCTGATGCTATCTCTAGGTAGACAGTGTCAGAATTAAGTTAAATTCTTATTTATACATCCTGCTAACTTATGGAGAATTGTTTGTTTTGTGTGTGGGATCCTTGCCCCCCGCCCCCCATCAGAACACCTAAAAAAATACCTATATCTGACACTTCCCTGCCTTAATATATTTTCTAGCTTGTTTTTCTGAACTGTTTTATCCTATTGACCTGTCTGTTCTTTAGCCAGCACTATATTCTGTCAGATGTTTTAACATACACATGTTATCTGATGGTGTACATTATCATTTATTATTCTTTCTTCTTAAATGCTTCTTGGCTCTTTTTTAGTTTATGTCTTTTAGGTGAACTTTAGGAACATCTTTCTGGAATTCTGTTGTTTATGACTTCATATGTATGTAGTAACAGTATAAAAACATGGGTGGATGCAATCAGTTTCAGCTGTAGTGGCTACCTCTGGGGGGAGAGTAAAAAAGGGATAAGATAGGGGAGGGTTCAAATGTACCTGTATCATCTTTAAAGAGAAACATGACAAAGTTTAATGTGTTAAATCTGGGTGGTGGGTATCTTAATGTTACTTAATTATTCTCTGAAATATGTCATGATTAAAAGATGCCCCTTTGGAATTTCGTTTGAAATTATATTCAGCCAGCTTATCCAGGCTGTATTGTAATTATATTGGCTGTGACAAACAGTCTCAATTGTTTTCTGCCGCATTCTCACAAGGTTACTGTCTTCACAGGCATTCATCAAAGCATACACAAATGCACACTCACTTCAGCATCCTGCATTCATCTTCAGAAGTGTTTTTTTTTCCCTTTAAATCTGTCATTTATAAGAAAATATGTAAGAAATAACAGTTGGAAAGACCTAACAGGTGTTTTCTTACTTTTACCTTTTATACTTTGACATGTTCTGGAAGCAATTTAGTTTTTCTTTTGTCTCTTCTGTCTTGAATTGAAAGTTTCAGGTACACTGATAAGTACTTGGGTTAATGTAAATACCACTTGTATTTTCTCAGGAAAATTAGTGTGCTCTGGTTTCTTTGCATCGGGCTGCATTTTTATCAGGCTGTAATTTTATCAAGTTTCGGGAGCTGCCCCTCCTCCCCACCCCCGTATTCCTAGTGATTTTTTCTACTGTGATAATCAAAATGCAAAGGTCAGGAATTAGGAGTTGTTTCAGGTTCTTTGATATTTGTTTATTGTTGTTATTGGGGACCATTGATGGCAGCAGAAATGGTCAGAGGAGTATTGCCACTCTTGTTTTTGATCTCAAGTTACTTTAACCTTGGGGAAACCTTAGTTGACTAATGACTTGGGAGTTCTGGTTTAAGTTGATTCTCTGGACTTGGCCAAATCAAAGAGAGATGTCTGAGAAGGATACGGTCTTGGTTCTGTGTGTGACATGTTGCTGTAATGCATGTGTGTAAAGCAGAACTCATAAAGAGAAAAGAATCACAAACATCTTTAAGAACCTCGAATAGAATATATATCCCTTTGAAGATAGGAAGTGTTGCTATCAAAGGTGTAATTCCATTAGTTTTTTAAGCTTCAAATTCATGCACTTAAAATCATGCCCACAACCTGCTGCCTAAAGCTTTTGGAAAAAATTGAGAGACATTTGTTTGTTTTCCAAATTTTAGATCATGCAGCATTTTGCTGGCCTTTTGTCTGGAGAGATACACATTCACCAGAACAATGCCAGTAAGTACAGAAAATTTGCCATCCTGCAGAGAAATTTGAACATCCTTCTTTTCCCACAGGAGTGTCTCAGGAAAATTGTGCATACAATCGAACTTTTCATGTCTAGACCCTGCCCATGGGATTTCTGTCTAATAAGAACCTTTTCTTTTTTTCTTAAGCATACTCAAATGCAACAAAGCTAAGGAAAAGATTGTGGACAAAATGTAGGAAAAAAATATAGAAAACCCTGAATCATTGTATTTTTCCAAGTCCATGCCTTTAGAAGTCTAAGGTTCTTTTTTACTGTTGTGCTGCTCATAGTAAACAAATACTACTGAGGCTCTGCTAGATGTCAGACACTGCATCTGATTCTAAGGATTAATAAATGTGGGGTCTGCTTTCAAGATTTTTACAAGTGGCCCTGGCTGGTGTGGCTCAGTGGACTGAGCATCCACCTGGGAACCAGTCAGGGCACATGCCTGGGTTGTGGGCCAGGTCCCCAGTTGGGTGCATGAGAGAGGCAGCCAGTCAGTGTTTCTCTCTCTCTCCCCTCCTCGCCTCCCCTCTAAGAATAAATAAATAAAAATCTTAAAAAAAAAAGATTCTTACAAGTGGATGAGTAACCAACCAAATTATAGTACACTTATTAGGTGCAATATAAGTGATAACCTGCACAGTATCCAGGCAAGTCTCATGGAAGAGGTAACACTTGAGCTAGATCTTTTAAATGTAAATGTTTAAGGAAGGGCCTATAGCAGTTGGGACTGGGGGTAGGAGAATAAGATAAAGGAGAAAGGCATTCCAGGTAGAGGGAGCAGCTTAAGCAGAGACTTGGATGTAGGTACATTCTTGGTGATTTGGGGAAATGATACCAATTAATGTAGGTGGTTTGTGGGATAGGCATGGGTTGGAAATAGAGAGGGTTGTGATTGAAATTGTGACTGGAAAGGCATATTGAGACCGTATGGTGGAGGCTTATGAATTTAAAGCTTAAGAATTAGGGCTTGGCCCTGGCTGGTATGGCTCAGTTTGTTGGAACCTTGTCCCATAAACCAAAAAATCGTAGGTTTGATCCCTGATCAGTGCACATATCTAGGTTGTGGGTTCAGTCCCTGGTCGGGGTGCATGTGAGAGACAACAGATCAATGTTTCACTCACATTGATGTTTCTCTCTCTCCCTTTCTCTCTCTATGAAATTTAAAAAAAAAAAAAAAAAAAAAAAAAAAAAAAAAAAAAAAAAAAAAAAAAAAAAAAAAAAAAAAAAAAAAAAAAAAAGCCCTGGCTGGTGTGGCTCAGTGGATTGAGGTGGCCTGCAAACCAAAGGGTCTCTGGTTCGATTCCCAGTCAGGGCACATGCCTGGGTTGTGGGCCAGGTCCACAGTAAGGGGTATGCAAGAGGCAACCATACATCAATGTTTCTCTCCCTGTCTTTCTCCCTCCCTTCCCCTGTCTTCAAAAATAAATAAATAAAATCTTAAAAAGAGGGCTTCATCAGTAAGGTGAATAGAAAGAGTGCAGTGACAGTATATCCTCTACTTTAAAAAATACCTTTGGCTCAGTGGGAAGGATGACTCAGAGTGGGGCGAGTGGAGGCATTGAGGAGGGAAAAAGGAGACATGGAAACCCTCAGAAGTGTTGGAAGACACATAACACCTCACGCATTCTTAGCACTGTATGGCCACCTGCTCGGTGTAGCCTGCAGGACCAACTAGATAATTTTATGGTTCCTCGTTCTTTTCTTGTGTTAATGACGATGGAGTGACAGCTTTCAGGATTTTGGTGTAAAGACAGACAGACATATGAAGCCCTGGAAATTGTTTCCCAAAGAATAGCATAAGAGGTGCAAAAGGATGCGCCTTAAGGCATCTTTGTTTTTCTTTGATCAAATTAGGTGCAGTGTTTTTGAATTCAGTAGACGTTACTTTCTTATTAAACCAAATAGAGAGCTTCTTGCTCACAGCTTGGAAGTTTGGGAAAGGGGCTAGGAGCTAAAGAAAGAATTGTTTTGGTTGAGAGGTGCTCCCAACCTTTGCCTTTCGATCCTTCACTGACACCATGGCTCAGAATTCACATTGGGTCTTACAGAGAAATTCATCGTGCTTATTCTGAGATGTCATTCTGTTCACCACAAATCACAGTCTGCCAGAACAGAATGGGGTCATCTGTGCTAAAAACCTGTATTATAAATAAGGAAACTGAGGCTCAAGGATGGGGTTTTTCTAGTCCCATAGCTAGAACTTAAAGGCAGACTGTCCCAGGCTCCTGTTCTCCTGGCTCTGGGTCTCCTTACCCTATGAGTGGATAGGAGGGAGTGGGGCTATGGAAGGGGTGGTTTTACATTTTTATGTCTTCTTAAAAAAATTTATAATCTTTATTCATTTTTGTGTCTTGAATCAATGATCAAGCATTGACAGCTATTGTAGTATGTGAGAAATGATCATTTCTGTTGGGTAAAGTTGAGTTGCCAACCACTATGAAGTTCCCTATATATATGTATTTGTATAAATGCTTGAGTATGTGTTTTTCTGTTTTTGTGTCTGCACACAGCATACATGTTGTTCCTCTCTAAAATCTGTGTTCTTTTTGCTATTGGATGGAAAACTTAAACATATGATTCCATCTCAACACAACAAACTGAAAAAAGACTACTTTGATATACAAATGAGGGTATCTGGAAACACTTTATAAGGGACTAAAAACACTCAGTTATAGGACAGTCAAAACATGCTGTATTGCTGATGGCCAAGCTTTGCCAGAATGAGGAACTTCCCTGTCAGGTATCCATGGCAATACAGTCTCCACCTCATTGATCAATTCTGTCAACTGTGTAGTAAGTTTTGGACACTTATTATTTCATTAATATTAGTTAATTCTAAAATGATAATTGTTGTTACCTTTCAAATCCTAGAGTGTGTAGATCAGGGACTCCTTCTGTCCTTCTAGGAATTGGTAGGAACTGGTTTATGTATTCATGCATTTGAGTCTCTCCTCATGTCTTCATCTTGAACTAATCCAGGTATAAATGATGATTTTTTTTACTGAAAAGTCTTCAGTGAATGAGAGTCTGCTATCTCAATATTTGCTCACAACGTCCAAGAAGTCATAAGGGAGCCAGAACAAGACTAAACACCTAAACTTCTTCTCACAACCAAAATGGCCTGACCAGCTGGTTCAGTACGAGACACATTCTTTCAGACACAAGAAAATTGTTCTTGCCATCTTTATTTTAAACTTACAGAATTCACCGGTCTGTCAGCATCACTTTTTATATATACCACTCCTCCTTAATGGAGACAAATTATTTAAAAAAACAAATACAAATAATAATTTTTAATTGGCTAGCAAGTTTTAGAAACAAATGTTGCAGATGCAAAGTTAGGGTTAGTGAAGCACTGACTTAAAATCTTTTGGGAACAAAACTTCTTGAGATAGAGCTGAATTTGAGTTGGAGGGGATTTTCCAACCCATTCTGTTTCCCTCTTGTGGTAAAATATGGCCCTCCCGAGGAGGCAGGCAGATACTGAAATGATAGTCCATCAGCTGTACATATCAGGGCCTTACTGTGGGCGGGCATCACACAAACGGTGCTTAGGCTCTGACCACCTGTGGGATCTGCCTCCCTGACTGGGAAAGGCCTTGATGCCTCCAGAAGCTTCTGCTTCTTTCACATGTCCTCTCCCCCTTCCCCAGGTAAGTAAGGGGTCATTGCCTCATCAAGATGAGATGGGGTACAGACATAGCACTTAATGTGTGAAAATGGGTTATTGAAGAGCAGCTTCTAAAGAGTATGGCTGTATGTCTTAGATTCATTATCATTGTTGTTATCAGTGTTAAAAAAACGTGTTGGTTTGTCTCTTCTTTCCCCCCTCCTCCCTTCTCTTTTTGTTTTTGCTAGAGGAATATGTTTTTAGTGGTTAAGAGCACTAATATACAGATACCCACCACCCCCTATCTCTCACAAGAGGGAGGAATCTTTATAGATAGAACCAACACCTCCTAGAAGTGGGATGTCTTGTAGATTTTAGAGTCCCTCCCTTTTGTAATGTACAAATCCGTTGGTGAGAGCCCTGAATAAGTCCTGCCACAGCCACTGCTAAGAATGAAAGGAACCCTTTGCCAGGTCACTCATTGCCTCCCCATAATTTCAGTACTCTCTATTCCCTCCCCAAGCCCATTGCCTTCAGACGCACTTTAAATCATGAATGTAGGAAAGATGGTTGATTATCTGGCCTTCTGGATCCACAGAGGGTAGAGCTAATTTTTTCCCCACATACTTGCAAATATTTGAAGAATAAGGCCCTGAGGCCTCCTTCCTTCCTTCCTTTTAGTTTATTTCTCACCTGGTGTGTCTTTGAGTGTTCACTGTCCATCCACGTGGGCCTAGGCATGCATCGTTGTGAAAATACATAGTACGGGAGAGTACTGCTGCTCTTGTTACTGTGCGAGATTACAGTAGGATTTGGGCAGCAGAAACCACAGCTGGGCACTCTTCACGAGACATGCCTAGGTATTTCTTCACATCTACTGCTAAGTCATATTTTTGCTACTCTGTCCTGAAAATGACTTGGATATTACTTTTTTGGCTTAAGTATAGGCCTTATTACATTTCTTTACATCAGCTTGTCATCACAGTGCTCACCATATTGTTGAGATACAGGGTCAGGTAAAAGAAGGGCACATATACACAGTCTTATTCAGCTTTATTCTGTTTTTTAGTAACAGCCATCACACAGAAAAACTCATGTGAAATTGTGACCATAGAAACAAAACTGACTGAGACAGGAGGAGAAGCACAGTGGGCCTCACCCGCCTGGCTGGCCCCATGACCTGTTTGGTGAGACAGTGGACTTGAAGGGAGCGGAGCAGTAGTTGCCTGCCCATACTCTGCCCAGGTGTACTGAGGAAAATCATAATTCCAATGTGCTTTTAGTGTGCTTTCTGTAAACTTATTAGAATTAGATATCTTGCTTCTTGCTTATTTACCTTGCATACTAATGTCTGTATATCAACAGTGGAAAATTTTCATCTGCTCTAAAACAGGCTAGTTGCCTGAAAATCATTTTCAGAAATTTTAGAAATGTTAGTAGCACAGCTTTTTGGTGAATAGTGAAAACCACATCTAACATTTGGATCAAGTTGTACATTGTGCATTTTCTTTAAAAAAAAAAAATCCTCACTCAAGTATATGTTTATTGATTTTAGAGAAAGAGGAAGGGTGGGGGGGGGAGAGAGAGAGAGAAAGAAACATCGATGTGAGAGAGAAACATTAACTGTTTGCCTCCTGTATACGCCCAGATGGGGGATCAAACCTGCAATGTAGGTATGTGCCCTGGCTGGAGATCAAATCCACAACCCCTTTTTTGGTGCACGGGATGACGTTTCCATAGAGCCGCTCAGCCAGGGCCAAGTTGTACATTTTCAAAGGACTGCTGCCTTTTGCATACCTCACTGGCTGTTTTCTCACTCTGTTCCTTGTATTTGCAGTGTATTATTTTGCTTTTGGTTATTGACCAACTACTTTATAGATTGCATCTATAGTAAATTTAGGGGAGAAAAATGTTTTGTCATTCTAGTTGGCAATGAGATTGTCCCCATTGTTTTCCTTAGTTAAAAACAAAAACAACAACAAAATCTTTGTGAAAGAGGTTTGAGAATTTTGAGCTATACATTTTGATACTATTGTGTTTCATTTGATTGTTTCTGAACTGTCACAGTCTAAGGTTTACTAGACTTACCATGCGAAAAATGAATCTGTGTATGGTATGTGTGTGTGTGCGTGCTATGTCTTAAGGGGGCTCAAAGTTAGACTTAGAGGGATGTACTGATTTTTAAAGAGGGAAGTTCTAGAGTCTTGATATTGTTAAAGATACCACAGCCATTTGCCTAGAAGGCCATGATTCCAAGTTTTGCCAAACCACCCTGAGATCAGGTAGAGGATATTTGAAGGACAAACAAAAACTTGTCTTGGCCTGTGAGTCAGTAATGCAGTCCTCCCACATCCCTGAGTTAGCAACCCCAGGATTGGCAACTGATGTCTCAGGGCAGCTCCTCAGACAGGTAATGTAATTGGTGGAAACCTCAGTCCAATGGGCTTGGTTCTGACCTGTGCATGTGTACCTGCTTCCAGTGGTCCAGTCGTATGTCCCTGCTGTCCTCTGAGCCTCCCTCCCTCCCTGCCCTTACCCTGAATTCCCTATCACATTTTTCTTTATTTTTTCTTCAAAGAACTAGCCCCTCTTTGAAGTTATTTTTCTTTATGTTTGTATGTTTACTTTCTGTCTCTTCACCAGGATTTAAGAATCAAGAGCTTCTCTTGTCTCCTTCACCCTGTACCTCTGCTTGGAACAGAGGCCAGCACAGTATGGGACTCAATAAGTACATGTAGAATGAATGAGTACATCTGAAAATGACCTTAAACTACTCCTGGAGAGATTTAGGAGCATTTTCACACCATTAGAGGATAGAGTTCTACAGATTATCTTCAGTTTGTGGTGGCTTCTATTTAATTTATAGAGTAGATGTTTGTGCTATATATTTTGGAAGCTATCCTTATAGTTACTGAAATCACTCTACTGTGCTCCTACCATCTCAACTGGTTTTCTTAGAAATGTCACTGTAGGCTTCATGAAGGTTATGTGGAGCAAGAACATTCTGTAAATGAGGAGTGAATCTTCAGGAGTCCTCCCAGTGGTGTGACATTTGGTGAGACAATTGTTTTAGTCCAGAATGTGAGGTAGAATAAGTATTTCAGAGGCAGGGGATGGGAAACTTTAGCTATGTCTGTTTTATTTCCGTAAAACTATCTGAAGCAAATGTGAGAACATGTTAACATTGCTTAAATCTGGGTTGTACGTAATATTGATAACTATCATATCATTTTTATTACTTTTCTGTACATTTGGCATATTTCATAATGAGAAGTTTTAAGAAAGAATTTGCTAATATATATGTGCTGAGTACCTGTTTAGTTTAGCCCTAGGAATCTTAGGAAACCACACAGGTAATAAATTGCTAGGGAACCACCTAGTAATAAATCAATAATAAATAAATGCTTAAAAAAATTAAAAGGCACGTGAGTGTCTAACCATCCAAACATGTTACCTGTTTTCAGAAACCCGGCCTTTGGTGGAACAGGGCCCAGAGGATATTCATTCTCTGTGGGGTCTCTACTTTTCATTTACCTGTTGCTACCAGTAGAATTCCTGAGTAATTGGAGTCAGGAATTTTTTTTTCTTAGAGTACTGATCAAAAGTGTTTCCATCCAAATGAGAACGGGATGCTGTTCACCAGGAGTAGTAGGCATGAGAAAAGGATGAGCAGCACTGTGGGTCCAGGAGATAGAAGGTTCCTCCAGGGGTTAAAACAAACAAATAAATAAACAAACGAACACCATTTTGAATGGGCTCATTGTTTATAAGAATAGCTCCTTAATGGGAAAAAAAAAAAGGCAAGAAATCTGTAGCATGCTCTCTGCTTTCCTGTGCTGCATCACTGTTTATTTGATTTATCAAGTGTGTCTCTGATCTGTGACCTTTCTTTAACTATTTCCCTAGAGTATCCATTTACTTTATTTAGAAATGTAATATTTAAAAAGGCTGGAACCGAGCCAAAAAATCTTCATCTTTTTGATGTGGCTGTTTCCCTGTCTTTTGAAACCTTAAACTTGCTTAGAGCCACAAAGCTGACTTGCATTCTCTGAATCAACAAGTCTTTCAGGGTCCTAGCTCTTGCTCTCTGATGGGTGGTCCTCACAAGGCTGAGGTGGGAGGGACTGGGGAGGAGAGGTCCTCTCATCCCCAAGGCCAGTTTATATGGAGAACACAACTAGAAAACACAGTGCCAGAGAACTTGGTGCTGTATGGTAGAGAAGGTATGGCAAAAGGGGCTTTCTGAAGATGGTGCTTGTGGGGGGAAAGCGTGTTGGAGGGGTGGCCCTGGAGTGGGACTGTAAGCGTGGCTTGGTGTAGTTACCCATAGAAATGTCAGGGAATAAAGAAGGTGCCTTGGTGTCCTCTTGTATTTTAATACAACTTCAGAATTATTCCTGAGGCTTGCTTTTGCAGATTAAACATTCTGAATGTATGATATACAATCTTTTGAAGATGTTTTCTTTTTTAAAGGTAATTTTTAAATTAGATTTTTTTACAGTTGTCATTCCCCTCTTCTCCTTACTGTTTTTTAACTTTAATGATAAAGAGTCTAACCATAAAGTTTAAAGACCAAAAGTAGATATTAAACAATTTCATCATTTTCACATATAAGCTATTTAAAATTTTAGCTTATTTTCTTTTGAATGTTCACCTATTTGTTCTAGGTTTTGAGGGAAGTTTATCTTAGAACTTAGGGGCTACCAAAGGTATACACAGAACACTTACTAGGAAATTGCTTCTAGGAATGAGCAACTGCACTGACCAAAGTTTGTAGTTGACAATGACTAGTATCTTAAAGGACAGTTTAATCCCTGTATTAAAATTTCTTGGCTGGATATTCACTTCTTTGTCATCTGGAGGAACTTTAGAATCTCATTATTAAACTTGGCTTCCTCCAAGGAAAGCACAACATCCACAAAAGTAATAATATCTCTCTGGATTGTGATTAGAATTACATTAAGTCTATTTGTTATTTTTGGGGCTAATTAACATTTTTATAAAGTACAATTTGCCTATTGTGAAATATGGTGTAAGTAGTCAGATGAGGTCTTTTTTGTGATATCAGAAAATTTGTTACTCTTAATATCTTCTTACGGGTTGCATATATTTCTTGTTATGTTTATTTTTAGCATGCTTGTTTGAGTTGGGAGTATGCCCTTTCAGTTTAATTGGGAGGCAGAGATGGGACTGAAGTGGACATGAGGACTTTGCATCCAGCTGTCCTGACTCTAATGCTGGCTCTGTCCTTTGCTACCAGCATGACTTTGGGGAAGACACGTAGGGTTCTGAGTATCTGCTTTCTCACCTATAAAATGGGGATAATAAGGATATCTACTTTTTAGGGTTGTTGGGAAAATTAAAATGAGCTAATATTATTGCTGGTGGAAATGGGTTCCTTTCATGGAGCCGTGAGATAAGCATTTCTGGGGACCCAAGCATGTGAGGATAGATAAGTTGTAGTGGCAAGGTTTATTGGAATAGAAATGGAAAGCTGCCCCCAGGTTCCCAGTATCTCATTTCCACCCATCCCATTGGAAAAAGTCTAGTCTTACCTTCATCAGGCCCAGAAGCAGGGCCAGTGTCCAGAAATTCTGTGCCATTTTAAAGCTTGGTTCAGTTCAGTCTCTGTCCTTGTCTGACCAGCTAGTCACTAGTCAGCTGCACTCTGGTGGTGCCGTGTTGCCATACACAGGCTCCTGCCTGTAGCCTGTGCTTTCAGCCTGCGCCTAGAGCCCACACACAGCTGCTGGCATCATGTGGCTGCTCTGGAGAGGGAATGCGCAAATGAGTAAATTAGTGTGGCGAGCCTATGTTACTGAGAACAAGTGAGCAAGCTTTATTAAGGCTAGATAGTATTCACAGTCCTTGGCAGGCTGGTGTTGGGCCCTCCCCCTAACCAGTTCATTTCATAGATCTTTCAGGGTTCTGTGTCCCTTATCCAATCCGTTACTTTTCCTAGGCTAGATAGACAGGCCTCTCTGGTCACCGTGTTGGCCCCGAATGTCCATGCCTCAAAGTAGAAGGACCTCCTCCTGCCCCATCTTGGCTTCTACTGCACATGTGTCCAGCAGAGAATTTTCCCTTTATTATTTATTCTGCTCCCACGCCTCTTAGTCTGAGCAAGTTGACTGGTTGTACCTTGGGGAGATCAGAAAGCCAGTTTTCCCCCCCTACATGCAGGAGGGAGGGGTGTTCATACTCTTGGTGGGGCAATGCTGTGATCCCCTGGGGTTTCTGAAACTTTAACTTCCAGACTTTATCAGGCTTATTGTTGGATTCACTTCCTAGATGATTAGGCTTCTTAATGTCTGGTTCCTTTTGCTCCCTTCTCATTTATTAATATCTAGCTACCTACACTAATATGTATTAAGGGCTTAATACCATTTCTGGAAGTTAATGCATAGTTAAAAATAATATGTTTTTATTAACTAGTAATTTCTGGTAGAGAGAAAAGCTGTTGATTTCTAGATATTTATTTTCAATTTTATGGCTATGTTAAATATTTGTTCTAGTAATATTCCTGTTATATCTTGGCTTTCTAGGGTTGGCTATAATACTGTGTGCCAATAATGTTTTCTTTCCCCTTCCATTTGCTGTATACTTAATTTGTTTTATATCACATTGGACTGCCTTTAACTTCCTGGATCACTATTATCATCTAATTCTGGTGATAACCAACTTGGCTGTTACTTTAATAATATCATTATTTTTATTATCCTAAAGAAATATCTTTCTAGTTTGAGTTTAGTACTTTTTAAATGAAACATGTGTGTTAATTTTTATCATATACCTTTTCAAAGTTTTTTGTTTTGTGATCTCTGACTTTTCTCTCTTTATCTATTGATGTTCTTTGTTTTTATAATATTTCTTTTAATTCAGATTATTTAAACTACCTCCCCCCCCAAAAAAAAAATAACAGTTCACCAACTTCTCCCTCTTCCATACCCACTGTTTCTGGCAACCACCAGTCTGTTCTTTTTATTTATGACCTTGGTTTATTTGTTTTTAGATTCCACCTATAAGAGAGATCATATAGTTTTTGACTTTCTCTGATTTATTTTACTTGGCATAATGCCCTAGAAGTTCATCCATGTTATCACAAGTGACAAGATTTCATTCTTTTTATGGCTGAATAATATGGAATATTATAAATAGTTTCTTTATCCATTTATCCATAGATGGACAATTAGATTGTTACCATATCTTGGCTGTTGTAAATAATGCTTAGTGAACATGGGAGTGCATATATCTCTTTGAATTAGTGTTCTCATTTTCTTTGGATAAATACCCAAAACCGGAATTGATGAATCATATGGTAGTTCTATTTTTAATTTTTTGAGGAACCTCCATACTGTTTTCCATAGTGGCTGCATCAATTTATATTCCCATGAACAGTACACAAGGGTTCCCTTTTTTAAACATTCTTGTTACACTTGTTATTTTTTGTCTTTTTGATAATAGGTATTCTAACCAGTGTGAGGTACTATCTCATTGTAGGTTTGATTTGTATTTCCTTGATGGTTGAATGCCTTTCCATGTACCTGTTGGCCATCTGTATGACTTTTTTGGAAAAATGTCTATTCCGATCTCTGCCTACATTTTAATCGGAATGTTTATTTTTTTGCTATTAAGTTGTGTGAATTCTTTCTGTATTTCAAATATTCATCTTTTATGAGATACAGGATTTCCAAATATTTTCTTCCATTTGGTAGGTTACCTTTCATTTTGTTGGTGGTTTCATTCACTGTGCAAGTAAATTTTTAACTTTTTAGGAGCTTGATGTAGTTCACTGATTGTGGTTTACTTGTTTATTTTTGCTTTTATTGCTTTTGCTTTTGGTGTCAAATTAAAAAATTCATTGTTAAGACCTTTGTTAAGGAGCTTATGACTTGTATTTTCTTCTACAAGTTTTATGGTTTCAGAAGTCTTATGTTCAAGTCTTTAATACACTTTGAGCTAATTTTTATGTATGATTTAAGATATAGGTCAAGTTTCATTCTTTTGCATGTGGCTGTCCATGTATAAATTTTCCCAACCCCATTTATTGAAGACTGTCCTTTCTCCATTGGCTACTTGACTATATATGTGTGTGTGTGTATGTGTGTGTATATATATATATATGGGTTTATTTTTGGGCTTTCCATTATGTGACATTGATCAGTATGTCTCTATTAAAGCCAATGCCATAGATTTCTAATTACTGTGGTTTTGTAATATAGTTTGAAATCAGGAAGCATGATGCTTCCAACTTTGTTCTTTTTTCTTAAGATTTCATTGGCTCTTTTTTTTTTTGTGGTTCTGTACAAATTTTAGGATTATTTGCTCTATGTCTGTGAATAATGTAATTGGAATTTTGGTTGGGATTACATCGAATCTGTATATTGCTTTTAGTAGTATGGACTTTTTAACAATATTCTTCCAATCCATAACATGGAAGATCTTTCCATTTATTTGTGTCTTACTAAGTTTCTTTTGTTAACATCTTGTAATTTTCAGTGTATCTCATAATAATTATAATAATGTTTTCTGGTATAAAAACTATTTGATTCTAGAGTTATTAATGTGATTTGATGTGCTAATACTGTATTTGGAATCTTGGTAGTTTTTTAAAGATTTTATTTATTTTTCGAGGGAGGGGGTGTTGGAGAAAGACGGAGAGAAACATCGATCAGTTGCCTCTTGCACACCCCTAACCAGGCATCTGGCCCACAGCTCAGGCATGTGCCTTGGCTGGGAATCGAACCAGTGACCTTTCAGTTCGCAGGCTGGCATTCAACCCACTGAGACACACCAGCCACAGCCACAAATAGTTTTAATTTTTAGTGCTTTTTTACCCTCAAATATTAGATTTTGACATTCAGATTACATTAGTTTTTGAAATGAATTACAACTTTTCCACAAGTGTCTTCACATAGAAAAATTTTTGTGACATTAAATTAATTATCTGTTCTTTAGAAGTTTGAATACACTCACACATAAAACTACCAAGGTCTAGGTCTGGAACATTTATTGGAAATAATTTTGAGTGGCTTTACAGGTTTTTTCTTTGTTATCAGGTCTTTTATATTTTTCATCTCAAGTCAATTTTGATCACATATTTAATCAAGATTTTAAAATGTAATTGCATAGAATTTTAGTAGCCTTATTCAATAAAGAAACAAACAGCTCTTCCTTATCTATATTTATATCCCCTCTTAGGTTGTACTTGTACTTTCTATCTTTTTTAGTCTCATGTAGACCCTTGCCTCAAATAGCAACCTGCTTTGGGATGTATTTATAAATTCTAATGATTTTTAGTTTGCCAATTTATAAATTTTTTTTTGCTATTACTATCATTTTTATTTGGTCTTGCTACTTTTTAGCAACTTTAAAAAATTTGGCATATGAGCCCTGGCTGGTGTAGCTCCGTGGGTTGAGCGCGGGCTGGGGAACAAAAGGATCCCAGTTCAATTCCCAGTCAGGGCACATGCCTGGGTTGCGGGCCAGGTCCCCAGTGAGGGCCATGTGAGGAGCAACCATACATTGCTGTTTCTCTCCCTCGCTGTCTCCCTCCCTTCCCCTCTCTCTAAAAAAATAAATAAATAAAATCTTAAAAAAAATTTGGCATATGAGTCCATATACTGTATTTTATCTTATGTTACCAATTTTGTTAACTGCATGAAATGCATATTGGCAATATTATTTGCAAATATAAATCTGTTTTTTAGTTTTTGCCCATAGATTTGTAAGACATGAAATTGTGTGTGTTCATGCATACATGTGTATCACTTTAGCATGAAGGTTCATTACAGGATGTACCCGAATCTGTCAAGAAGTAAAATAATATGGTATTATAGCTTTGGAGAATACTTAAAGAGTAGGTTGATTTAGGTTTATTGCTTCTTACAATCTAAGAAGAGTAATGACTCATCATGTTGCTAGTAATTGACAGGGAGGAAGAGAGACTCCTGTTATCCCTGCTAATTTACTTCAGACTCTGAGATTTTGGCAAGAATATTCTCGCTTCTGTGTCCTCAAGTCTTACTTGCTGTTTTTTTGAATCAGTTTCCTCTTGATTCTTCAAAGTCATTGGAGTACAAAATGGGTGTTCTTAGTAACATTTTACATGCTTGAAGATAATGTGTTAGATTACCTAACTCCCACATTTTTTATTTGCTTCACCAATTTGTTTTTGGCCGGTTGCAGCTTTTCCTGATTACCTTTTAAAAATGGAGAACAGAGCCCTGGCTGGTGTAGCTCAGTGGATTGAGCGTGGGCTGGGAACCAGAGGGTCCCGGTTCGATTCCCCGTCAGGGCACATGCCTGGGTTGCGGGCCAGGTCCCCGTGAGGGCCATGTGAGAGGCAACCGTACACTGCTGTTTCTCTCCCTCTCTGTCTCCCTCCCCTCCCCTCTCTCTAAAAATAAATAAAAATGAAATCTTTAAAAAAAAAAAATAAAAATGGAGAACAGAAAACAACCTTTACTTTTAGAAGAGTATTATTGTTCACCTTAATGGTTCCATGTCTCTACCTTTTTTAATTGTTGTTTAAGTACACTTGTCTCCATTTTCCCCCCACTACTCCTTCCCACCCTACCCATCCCCACCTCTCACTCTCGATCTTACCCCCCTTTGGCTTTGTCCATAGACATATGGACATGTTTCCAAGGGCATAAAATTCCATGTCCCAAGGAACTTTATACATGTTCCTTGATTCCATTCTTTCCCATTACCCTCCTCCCCTCTGGTTACTGTCTGTTTGTTCTTTATTTCAATGTCTCAGGTTATATTTTGTTTGCTTGTTTGTTTTGTTGATTAGGCTCCACGTATAGGTGAGATAATATGGTATTTGTCTTTCACCATGTCCTGCCTTGTTTTTATACAGATCAGCTTTTCACATTGTCCATCTCTTGTATGAATGTTTAGCATTTCTATACATTACATATTCTCTATTGATTGATGATCATTCTGCTTTAAGTTTATTGTTCCTTTCGACTCTTCCACTCTTCCATTAGTGGGTTGGACCAAATTTTATTTTAGGAGTTCTTCATTGTTGTTTATTTAGAGAGTTAGATTTTTAGTGTTTCCTTTTTTTTTTTTTTTACTGTTATAAATAACAATGCTGTGTTGGTTATTCTTGCAAATAATTTTTTGTTGTTATCTGATTATTTGCATAAGTTTTTAAAAATAGAATTTCTAGATCAAAAATACTAACATTTTTAGGCTTTGATACATATTCAGAAAGGCTAAACCAACTTACTCTTTCACCAGCAATGTGTGTATTGATATTTATAATCCTACTGTTGATGGAAAGAGAGAGAAAACTTTCTACCTAGGCAATTTTCTCAGGTTTCCCTAACAAATAACCACAAACTAGGTGGCTTTAAAAAACAGAAATTTGTTTTCTTCCAGTTCTGGAAGCCAGTGTTTGAAAGCAAGGTGTTGGGAAAGCTCTAAGGAAGAATCCTTCCTTTCCTCTTCTAGCTTCTTGGTGGCAGCTGGCCATTCTTTTCATTCCTTGGCTTGTAGACACAGCAGTTAATCTCTATTTTCGTATTTTGTTTTCCTCTCTGTATCTCTCTGTGTGTGACCGTTGGTCTTCTTATAAGGATACCACTCATTGGTTTGTGCCTACCTTAACCTAGCATGGCCTCATCTAATGTTACTAATTATATCTGCAGTGACCCTGTTTGCAAATAAGGTAATATTCTGAAGTTCTGGGTGGACATGGATTTGGGTTTTGACACTGTTTAATCCAGAATAGTTATTTGGTTTCCTTTGTTTCTTTTTGTTACTTAGTTAAAAGGAAGTAATATAAATCTGAATAGAAATGCAGAAACTCTATGCAGCAGCCATAGGAGTGATTAATTACCGAACTTATTCCTTACTCTATGTTGGCATCATTTTCAGGGATAAATTTGATAAGCATGTTTGATTTCTTCCTTATTAATACAGATATTATTTATATGGCCATATCTATATCTTAAACTTCACTCTAATTTCTTAAAAAATAAAATGGTTTAGTAAAAGTAGGTTTACTTAGATATTGAATCAAATAGCTTTCCTTATAATTTTATTGCTAATACTGTCCCTAATAATAAATATTTAATGCTACTTAGTCATATTTATTCTAGATAGCATAACACAAAAATATTTAAAAGTTCTGTTTAGCTATTCTTTTATATAATCCCCAAATGTTATGCAAATGATGTTATGACAATGAGGTGTGGTAGTTTATAAAAAGCTGATCTGATGTAGAACCAGAAATCAAGTCTATTTGGACTAACTGAAAATTCAGGTGCTTAGATCTAGGATATATTAATTTTAAAGTTGGTATTGTCTATGCTTTTTTAGACACTTAGATTTATTTATTGTAAATGTTGTGGACCTTCTAATGGCTAACCATGATGGACTTTATTTCGAATTCCATTTCACAGTCACATGAATGGGCTGGAGGCTATTGTCATTTCACTGCAGTTTTCTTTGGGTGGTTGTGAGATTTCCAGCGGTCTCCTTTCTGTGCCTTCTTTCTCCACATGGCATTGCCATAGGAATGGCAGAGGATTTTTTCCAGTAAAAAAGTGTCTTTTTCTAGTAAAATCAAGAACTTCATTGTCTTTTCTGTAAACCTGCTTTGTGCCCTGTACTGGCCATGAGGGATGCTAAAGATGGAAGGGACAGAGTTTAAGGAATTCATTCAGACTTTGGTTGGGCAACATTTACAACTGGTATGATGGTTAAGAGATTTTTAAAGTGCTATCGGGAGACAAAAGAGAGAACATCAATTATTTCATGGGAGGAATGTTGTCAGGGAAAGTCGGTAAGAGGAGCTAAGGTTTGACTTGTGTTTCAAATACTAGCTCCTGTAGCATAAAGTGGGGGATTATAAGGAAGCTATTCCCTTCTGATGTGCCAAGTCACATTTTAGGATGGAATTTCATATCTGGGGTTGCTGATGATATAGTTAGGCTTGTTTGATCATTTACTTAATGCATGGTGACATCAAGGCTAAATTCTTAGTCCCTGCTCCAATTAGGCTTTGTCTACAGTTGTCACTCAAATGGCTGCCATCATTCAGAGAGGAGCCAAGCTCAGTGCACCCCGACTGCAGGAACAGGTCAAGCCCCTAAGCTCCAGGAGACTGTGTTTGTAGAGATGGTCAACCTGAGAAAACATGTCTCAAATTCTGCTACCAGGGTATTTTTTGTTTTTTAATCACAGTCTTTCATCATCGATACTAATTGCCCCTGTTGCTAGCTGTAGAGCACCACTGTTTGGTCAAGAAGACCACACACATATGCCCCTATAGTGCACAGGATTGTGTAAGACAAGCTGAAGTGCATTTGGGCAATTGTAGAATGGCATGAATAAAGCATTTGTATTTCCCAAGTGCTACAGGACAAAAACTCATGTGAGGCATCTGAGAAATACATAAAAAATGTCTCTTAGTATCCTGCCATAATTATTAGAAAAATATGGCTTCAAGTGTGGGGTTCAAATTACCACTTTAAAAGCTTCTGAGCATGTTTCTGAATCATCTCTGAATGGATACCAGAAAAGGATGCAGTGATAGAGTGACTGATAGGGAATGAGAAAGCGGCCAGGGAGATTACTGCACATGAGTCCGAAAAAATATACATATGGCTGAATTATAGCTAGAATACCCCTTGTAGGTTTGAAAATGTTTGGATTCTGATAGCACCAGGAAACCATGGTCTGAAGTGTTTCTGAGGTCATCACCACCACATCAAGGTGGGTCCTGAGCCCTGGGCACCATAGTTTTAAAGCCATCAGTCATGCAGAAGAGGGGCCTCACTGGCACAGGGCAGATGCATGGTGTGCAGACCTCCCCGGACTGCATACCTATGTGTCTGGGTGCACGGGGGCTAGTGTCCACCTTAGCAACATAGTGTGCATTGCAGGTTGCATTTCCTAGGATGAGACAGTTTAGTGTGAAGGATTTTTATGAGAGTACCCTTGAGATGAGCACCTGTGGAAAGGAGAAAGAGTGGCTGCAGGGAGATGTTGAGATGCAACGCAGGCCCAGTGCCAGCCTCAGCCAAACCCACAGGGAACATTGGGGCTTCTATGTTGTCCCAAGTTGAACTGAGATGGCCAGATGTTCATACCCGACATAGATCACTTATCCAGTGAGTGTTGCCCAGGAACCAGAATGACCTTGTGATGGTGGTTCTGTGTAGCTCAGAAAATCCCTGCAGGGGCTAAGAACTGAAGGTTGTTCTTTGAAGTGAGGTCTCATTTGTACATCTAGATGTTCACCACAATACATATCACATGTCTATGTTTGTGTGTGAGTTTATTCATTCATGGAAGCAATAATTATTCACAGTATTCATTGTCCGCTTACTACAAACCAGGCACTCTTCTAGGTTCTGGAGGTACAGCACTACACAAACGGAGTACGCCCCTACCCTGAGGAGTAGGCCTGCCTTCCATTTGGGAAACAGTTGATAAACGAGGAACCAGAGGAGATTTGGTGGGATAGGCACTCTGATGGTCATACTAGGGCCGAGATGACAAGCGATTCAGGAGCTATGACAGACCAGAAGGCACAGCCATGGGAAGTTGTGGGGAAGGACATTGCGGGCCTAGGGGATAGTAGAGCAGAGGCCCCATAGGGGACATAGGCATGCTGTGTTCCAAAACAGAAATACAATGGTAAGAACAAGGAGAAGCAGAATAAGATGAGGTCAAGGCAAGGAGTTTAGATTTTATTCTAAGTATGACAGGAGTTATTGGAGGGTTTGGAAGTAAAAGCTAGCTTTTTTAGAGGGGGCACTTGGTAGAGACTGCTTAGCATGCTCCAGTCCTATTTTAAGTGTTTCATATAAGTAATTCATTTAATTCTCACAGCAGCCTTATTAAGTACTTACCCCCATTTTGTAAGTGAGGGAAGTGAGCACGGAAGTTATAGGTCTGGTAAGTGACAGAGCTGGGGAGATCAGGCTTAAGATTTTGTGCTCCTGACACTTTTGTTCTGGAAGATCACTTGGTTAACATATAGGCCACGAGTGGAATTAGGATGCCGTTTAGGATCCTGTTGCAGGCAGTGCTCCTCTGGACATGGACAGAAAGGGCTACATTCTGTGACATGGACATGCATTTGGATCTAGATATGGGAGGTAATAGAAGAGAGGAATCTGAGATGACTATTGAGTTTTGATTTGAGCAAATTTATTAGGTAGGATAGGGTGTATCACTCCTGTTCTTTTTTTTAAGTATATTTTATTGATTATGCTATTACAGTTGTCCCATTTTTTTCTCCCCTTTATTCCCTTCTGCCCTGCACCACCCCTCCCACCAGCATTGCCCCCTTAGTTCATGTCCGTAGGTCTTTACATATAAGTTTGTTGGCTTCTCCGTTTTCTATACTGTTCTTAACCTCCCCCTGTCTATTTTCTATCTACCATTTATGCTTCTTATTTCCTGTGCCATTTCTCTCATTCTCTCCCTTCCACGCTGTTAACCCTCCATGTGATCTCCATTTCTGTGATTCTGTTCCTGTTCTAGTTGTTTGCTTAGTTTGTTTTTGCTTTTGTTTTTGTTTTTTTTAGGTTCAGTTGTTGATAATTGTTGTCATTTTACTGTACATAGTTTTGATCTTCTTTATCTTAGATAAGTTCCCTTTAACATTTCATATAATAAGGGCTTGGTGATGATGAAGCCCTTTAACTTTACATTATCTAGGAAAGACTTTATCAGCCCTTCCATTCTAAATGATAGCTTTGCTGGATAGAGTAATCTTGGATGTAGGTTCTTGCCTTTGAATACCACTTTCCAGCCCCTTCTTGCCTGTAAGGTTTCTCTTGAGAAATCAGCTGATACTCTTATGGGAACTCTTTTGTAGGTAACTCTCTTCTTTCCTCTTGCTGCTTTTAAGATTCTCTCCTTATCTTTAATCTTGGATACTGTAATTATGATGTGCCTTGGTGTGTGCTTCCTTGGATCCAACTTCTTTGGGATTCTCTGAGCCTCCTGGACTTCCTGGAAGTCTGTTTCCTTTGCCAGATTGGGGAAGTTCTCCTTGATTTTTTGTTGAAATAAATTTTCAATTTCATGCTCTTCTTCTTCTCCTTCTGGCCCACCCTGTGATTCGGATGTTGGAATATTTAAAATTGTCCTGGAGGTTCCTAAGTCTCTCCTCATTTTTTTGAATTCTTGTTTCTTCATTCTGTTCTGGTTGAATGTTCATTTCTTCCTTTTGCCTCAAATTGTTGATTTCTGTTCTGGGTTCCTTCCCTTCACTGTTGGTTCCCTGTATATTTTTCTTTATTTTACTTTCCATAGCCTTCACTTCTTTCATTATTTTGTGACCATACTCAACCATTTCTGTGAGCATCCTGAGCATCCTGATTACCAATGTTTTGAACTGTGCATCTAATAGGTTGGCTAGCTCTTCTTCATTTAGTTCTATTTTTGGAGCTTTGATATTTTCTTTCATCTGGGCGCTATTTCTTTGTGTCAGTGCACCTGTTATGTTGTAAGGGGTGGAGCCTTAGGTATTCGCCAGGGCAGTGCATCCCACATTACTGGGTTGTGGTGCTCTATGTTGGGGAGGGGTCAGAGAGGAAACAATGCTGCTGGCTTGGCTCTTGGCCAACTTTCAGTCACTTCCCCTGCTACCCACAAACAAATTGGGCCCTTCTGGTGCTAATTCCCCGAGTGGGTGGGTTTGTGTATGTTCTAGGACCCTGTGGATCTCTCCAGTGAACTCTCCTGTGAGGCTTGAAGTTTCTTCCGTCCCTGCAACTCCCACAGGTTTTTACAGCTAGAGGTTTTGAGGCTTTATTTCCCTGTGCTGGAGCCCTAGGTTTCATGGTTTGTCTCACTCCCCGGTTGTTCCTCCTCGTTTATCCACATTAAAATGTGGGACCACTAGCTGCTGCCTTGACTACCTGGTCCTCCAATTGCTGCCTTGCCACGTGTCCTCTCTGCCATGGCTGTCCGTTTATACTCCTCTTACCAGTCTGGATGAATATTTCTTTTTAACTCCTTGGTTGTTAGACTCTTTACAGTTTGATTTTTTTGGCAGTTCTGTTTTCTTTTTTTTTTATTTTTTTAATTTTAAATTTGTTGTTGTCCTTCTTTTTGGTTGTGCGAGAAGGCGCAGTGTATCACCTATACCTGTATGTTGGCCAGAAGTCTCATACATTTTCTTTATGAAGGATTGAGAGCAGTCTGGGCTGTCACAGATCTGTTAGTGACCTGGAAGGAAAAGTAAGCTAACTCCAGAAATCATGTACTGACAAAGCTTGATTGTCATAAGCCCTTCTTATGGGACTGTACACAGTGAAAGACAGTTACAGAGGTTGGCATCACTTATATGGTGGTGTTTAACCTCAAGAGTATGACATACCTAATATTTAATAGGGGTATACTTTTGGACTTTATCAAAGAAATTCTTGTACAGAGGGAATATCTTTTACATTCTGTGTGAGTCCTTATCTTTGTTTTTGTTTGTTTTTATTTTTTTATTTTTATTTTTTAAAATATATTTTATTGATTAGGCTATTACAGTTGTCCCATTTTTCCCTCTTTCTTCCCCTCTGCCCCCATACCCCCACATTCCCCACCCTTTAGTTTTTGTCCATAGGTCATACATATAAGTCCTTTGGTTCTACATTTCCTATACTATTCTTAACCTCCCCCTGTCTGTTTTCTACCTACCATTTATGCTACTTCTTCTCTGCCCCTTCCCCCACTCCCCCTACCACTCCCCTGTTGATATCCCTCCATACCTTATATAAATCCCTTTAACATTTCATACAATAAAGGCTGGGTGATAATGAACTCCTTGAACTTGACCTTATCTGAGAAGCACTTTATCTGCCCTTCCATTCTAAATGAGAGTTTAGTCCTTATCTTTTACTGCAAGTCATAAAGATGGTAATAACCTTCACTTACAAGAAGTGAAACTTTAAGCCCCTGAAGAACTTTGTTGAGGAAAGTTTGGCTCTTATGGTAAGGAGCATAGTTTATAGTTTGTTTTTTTTTTTAACAAGAATTTTAGGGACTGTTTGGAGGAGAGTTTAGGCAGCAAAAGAAGAAAGGAAAAGAAATAATTGGTTATGTTCTCATTTTCATTTTTTTCTTTAAAACTGTGCTGTCCAACATGGTAGCCACTAGTGATATTTGGCATTTTATGTTTGCATTTAAATGAATTAAAATAGAATAAAATGAAACATTGAGTTCCTCAGTCATATTAGCTATATTTGAAGAGCTCAATATCCACATGTGGCTACTGGCTCTTATACTGGACAGAGTAGATAAGGGATATTTTCATTGTCACAGACAGTGCTGCTAAAAGCCTTAGAATGTAAAATAAACCTGGAATGTTGGAGTCACACTATAAACTGGGGTACCGCAGGAGCCTAGGAGAGGAAGAATTTTTATAGAGAAACTTTGTAGCTAGGCCTGCACATGAAAATGATGATGCCCAATCTGCAAGGACCACTCTGAAGTTCTGGAACCTGAAGAGTCTCATTTTTCTGGCCCAGTCAATAGAAAGAACACCAGTTCCTGGACAGCTGGGTATGTGGCTGTTTTCTAGCTAGTTAGTGCTTTATTTTGTTTATGAGAATATATAGGGCCTGTTCCCTTTGTGTAGGTACTTTACAAGTAGATTCTGACGTAGGCCATTATCTGACTGGAAGATGGGTATAAGAATCTTAGGGGATGTAGTGTGGGCTAGTGGGAGTTTTTATTACATTTTGAAATTACAAGTGAATTATGGTTATCCTCCAAAAAAGTCTTCAAGCTATAGTCTCAGGGTTTAACAACCCACTGCCTGTTTGTGTAAATAAAGTTTTATTGGAACATAGCCATGCTTATTTGTTATTGTTTGTCACTGCTTTAGCTCTCTTATTGCAGAGTTTCATGGATGCAGCCGAATGGTTTTGCAAAACTGAAAATATTTATTCTCTGGGCCTTTGCTGAAAAAGTTTGCCAGCCCCTGATCCTGATAATGGGCAAATGATGGGAGTACCTTTCCAGTTCAGAAACGTCTGTGCAGGCCCAGATTTGCAAAAGACTATTTAGTGTACGCATGGACTTCCCCTTCCTTCTAAAATTTGTTAAGGCTGTATAATTCTGAACTGAGATTCATTCATACTGTTTCTTCTTGTAACAAACATCCCTAAATTCCAAGAGGAGAACTGGATATTAAGAAGGAAACCACTGAGTTTATAAGGAGAATACAGATCTTACTTCCCTTTGACCATCATTGATATGTCTCAATCCTTGGCAATATCAGTTGTGTGTTATTGATAGGTGAACTAAATAGTACAAAATTCATATTAAAAATGGATCTTTACATGTAATTAGCTCATTTTTAAGATTACCATTTCTGAGTATGGGCAGCCTATTAGAATGAAATAGAATTTATTCCACTAGCCACACTTAATTTTTATTTAGTAGACAATAGAAAGGGTAACCACACATCGATTTTTTTGGCTCAAAGATATAATGTAAATTCCTGAGAGTATACTCCCCCAGTTTTTCACTTTCCCATTCTTTCTTGGAAGGCTGTTTTATATCTTCTACTCATCTCTCCAATAACTCTTTCTTTTTCCTCATATTTTAGCTGATAACCTTACTTTCCTGCTTTTACTAAGCTCATTGAAGACAATACAAGAGAACTTTGACCAGCTCCTGTAGCTGCATCTCTTCACCACCCAGGGTCTCTGCCCATGCGTTCTGCTGCCCCTCCTTTATCACAGATGTCTAAAGCTACTTCCTCCAGGTCTCCTCTGCGTCCAGTCTTTTTCACCCTCTCCAGCCATCAGTTCCACAGCCATCCCTTTTCCCATCTACGCCATCTATTTTGTTTTTCTGCTGTACGGTTTTATCAGTATATAAACATCAATCCTCTTAAAAGAGAGGAACAGCCTCTTTGACCCTAGTCACCTCCACCAATTACCACCTCTGTATTTGTAGCAAATATTCAAAGAGTTATTTATATTCACTGTCACCATCTTCTCTTAAGCCATTCACTGTTACTCCTACTCTGGCTTGTTCTTTGATCTCTTGTTCCATGAACACTGCTTTGTCAAGGCCATCAGTGATCCCATGTGGGTAAATCCAATGGTCAGTTTCAGTCCTCATCATTCTTGGCCCTTCAGTAGCATTTTGACACATCTCTTCACTCCCCATGCTACAGTATACCTTCTTTACTTGCCATCCAAGTCATCTTTCTGCATGCTTTCCATTTCCTTTGCTGGCTTCTCCTATTCTCTCCAGCCTTTAAATGTTGGGGGGCCGCAGAGTTCAGTTCATTCCTTTAGTAATGACAGTCTTATGAATTGTCTGTGCTCATTCCTTTACTAGTAACAGTCTTATGAATTGAAATACCATTGATTTCTTGATTTCCTCGTAACTCCCAGATTTGTTCTTCTAGTCTAGACCTCTCCAAAACTTCAGACTTATTTATTTACCTATTAGACATTAGACAACTATTAGACATGATGTCTGTTACATATTGCAACCTATTAGACATTTTTGTTGCAATATGTAAGAGATATCATCCTAAACATGTCATTGAAGAACTGAGCAGATTTCCACCCGTTTCCAATCTGGTCATCCGCACCTTTGCCACCCTCAGTTCATGGTAAGGCCATCCTTCCAGTTGTCCGGGCCGAAAATGTTGGAACCATGTTGCCTCTGCCTTCATAACTCACCTGCTCCCTGCTCATCATCTTCCTAGGAGCCACCCTCACCTCTTTCTTGGGTTACACCGACAGCTGCCTGCCTCTTGACTCGATCTTTACTTCCCTGCTTTCTCTGTCAACACAGACAGAGAGTGAGCCTTTAAACTGTAAATCAGATTGTGTCCCTCTCTTGCTGTGAACTTACATTTCCCTTGGACCCCAAGTCCTCACAAAGGCCTTCAAGGCCTCTCTCTGTTTCAGCCACACTCTCCTTTGGGCTCTTTGCCAGACACACCAAGAAAGCCCTTGCCTTGGAGCCTCTTGCCACAGCTGTTCTTTTTTCCTCCGTATCTCTTCTGCTAACTCCCTTATCTTCTTCAATTCTGTGCCTCAATGTCAGTTTTTCACTGAGACCCACCAGGATCACCTTATTGCCTCCTGGCTGCCTCCCACCCTCTCCCTAGTGCCTGAATCCACTTAATATCACTCCACTTTTTATTTTCTCGTAGTTCCTGATACTCTAACAAATGTTGCATATTTCTTGTACTGTTGGGGACTTGTGTCTATTTTGTTGCCTGATGTAGCCCAAGTGCCTGAAATAGGATCTAATTACCAGATTCTAGCATGTAGCAGGAGTTTAATACATCTTTGTTGAATGAATGTAAGGGCCTTGATTCCAACTGATGGAACCTGTCTGTGTGATGCTAAAGGAGTAGCTCTCCTTTCTTCTTGAGACTGGAGATGGATTCCTTGGAGATCAAAGACAGTCTTTTTGTTTTATGGTGTCTTACCTTAGGTGGTAAGAGCTGACTATCTTTTCAAAGGCACGTAGTCCAATATGGTCAATATCATGACTTCTGCAGTTGCTGGTAGCTTCCAAAGGGACTTCCATATGTGACGGGAATTAAGCACATGTGTGATAGTGGCCTGCAGTTTAACAACTTACTGCAAAATCGGGTCCCAGCAGAAGCTGCATGTGTTAATTTTTAAAGCTTTGTCTGTGCTTTGGGTAATGTATATTTTTGTTCTGACTCTTTCTGGAACTTTGTTGTGTGGGTGGCTTTTGATCCTCTGTGACATTTGCATGCTGTCTTAAGCCAGCATCCACTCAGCTGGGACACAGCTGGGCCCTCATTGTCCTTCGGCCCAGAGGCAGAGCATCTGCTGTAGCCATTTGATTTCTTAATTGTGCAGCCTCTGAAATGTGTTTAAGCACCGATTTGGTATATGTTGAGTCTTGCTCATATACTTTGAGGTTCATGAAGGCAGAGCTGTGTTGTATCTGTCTTGGTGACCTGACATCCAGCCCAGTCTCACACATGGCAGGGCTTAATGAATATTTATGAATTGTGAGTAATAGTGCCTAAAGCAGAGCCTCATCAGAAGTTACACATTCGGCAGATGAAAACAGTTCTGGAGGTGCATGGTGATGATGAATACACAGCAATACAAATGTCCTTAATACCACTGCACTGTATGTATATTTAAAAGTGGTTAGGATAGTAAATTTTATGTTATGTGTATTTTACCACAATAAAGTATTTGGGGGAAAAGTCATGTATTAGGCATCTCACTAGCATATGGCACTCTAGCATCATCTTACTGGATAAGCCAAGACTAGGAGGCATGGAGATTGTTACTGATTCATATGTAATCGTGTCAGTTTTGGGGTATTAAAATGCTCCTTGCCTCTGCTGACCCATCTTTGTAAATTTGGTCCACTTGCAATTTGTCTTTGGCCCCTTATTCCTTTGATAAACTGCTTATTGGTGATCACTCTTCCATCAACCCTAATGTTTTAAATTTCTACATTTTGAAGCCATAGAAAAGTAGAATTAGAGCTTATGATCAAAGGCTCGGGCCCTGTGGTCAGACTGGTTCTTGTCCAGTGCTGCTGTGTGCTTCAGCTTCCTCACTTGCACGTTGGTGACGATGATGGGCCCAGCCTCATTTCCCACCCCTGTCCCCTTGACCTTTCAGTTTCACTGTCTTTGGCTTCTAAAAGGCAATCATGAAGAAATCTTCCTCTTTGTTTGAAATCACAGGTCTTTATGTGTTTGTGCTTTGAATGTTCAGACCTCCTATACTCACTGCTCCCCCCTTCTCTTCTTCCAGAGCTGGCATCTCTAGAATTTCCCATTATTTAGTTTGAGAGTCCCCTGAGGCCTTTGCTGGCATCCAGCCACTCCCACTCTGTCACTCCCACTCTGAATTAGAATGTGGACACTTTAATAGGGTCTGTAAGCTTCCAGAGGGAAGGATCAAGCTTGTCCCGTTGGTACCTGGCACAACACCCTGTGTGACACGGTGGGTGCTCAGTAAGTAGGTAAATCAGGCAGCAGTGAAAGCATAAGTGAGGAGGTGTCCTGTTCTTGGCCCCATGAGAAGTTTGCTTATGACTCGGGTCTGGTTCATTTTAGTGTGTTCTTTCAGTCAGGTGGCTTGGCTGTTGCCTTGAAATTTGGGGAAAGTTTTCACAAGGGTCGAGAGGCAAGGTTTTATAAGAGCTAAGGGGATAGGACAGAGTTTTGCCTACTTTCCCAGCCCTCTGCTGGCAGTGAAGCCCAGGAGCTGGGCAACAGGATGTGGTGATTAATAATTCTCCTGTACATGAGTCCAGAGGAGAGTGGCACTAACAGTAAAAGATTTGGGAAGTAGTCCCTTGGAGAAATTCCTCACTGAATTAAGTTTTGGACCTTTTATTTCTCTCAGTAGCCTAGGGTTGAAAAAGCAGATTGCCTTAGACACATGGAAGGTGAGGAAGCAGACTGTCCCAGCTGGGTTCATACTGTGGCTAGGAGTCTTGTTTCTTATACAGTGATGGTGCCACTGTATAAGTGATGAACATTTGTTTGTCCAAACAAATGTTGGGCCAAGCTGGGCCAAGTACTTGGAGAGAGAGAGAGAGCGCGAGCGAGCGCGAGCGCGTGCAAGAGAGAGGGCGAGTGCGCATTGAATATGTACATGTGTGTTTGTGAGGTGTAGGGGGAGAAGTGGTGCTCTTAGGATTCTTGGCCCTGTGGACTGGTTTGGATCCTGGATGAGGGTAGCGGAGAGAGAAGGTTTAGAAACCTGAGCTGACAGATCTGTTTCATGGAGTTTGTGTGATCTGTGGGCCTAAACAGGATTTGTCAAGACCTAGGGGCCAAGTAGTATATAAAATGTGGAGGGTAAGCTCTGTACCTCTGCTGGGAGCCAGTTCTCTTTGGTCCCTGATGAATCATGAGGATATCTCTGGTCAGCACCAACATGTGTGGGGTACAAGTAATAAGGTTTAAGTAAATGTTAAATGAAGGTGAAACAGGACTGATGGGCTGGCTGGGTCATCTGTACCCTTTTTTGGTCACCATGCCTGATTTGAATGGTCTTGCTGGGTAACCCAGGTAACCATTCTCCTCCATCATACTATTGTGACTTGGAAGTTCACAGCTGCCACAAATGAGATGGCTCTGGGCCTTTATTGTCCAGGGTGGGGTGCATTTGCTGTGACTACTTTCATAGACCTGGGCCTCATCTGACCCTGCTGTGTCATGGGGAACTCTCTTCCCTTCTCCAAGGTTTGATTTTCTCATTGACAAAATGGGAATAATAAGATTGTAGTGAAGACTTAAGGAAATTAGAAATGTGAAGGGCTTGCACAACCTGACAGTTGATAGCTATTGGTGTTGCTGTTAGTATTATTAATCTCAGTATGTAAATTGGAGTCTACTTACTCCCATGGGGCGTTTTTGCTTTTTTATATAAATGTGTGTAACTTAACTCATTTCCTGCTCACCAAGGTTTTATGAGGGAAGTTACTGTCACCTCCCTTTCAAAATGAAGAAACTGAGTGCCAAAGGGGCGAACTTTGTTTCCTCAGCTCTCAACAGTGAGACTGAGGTGTGGAAGGTGAACATTTTGGGGGAATTGATCCAGTGCATTGTATTCATGCTAGCATCACTGGTAAGTGGCAGCACTTAGAAATATTTGCCACTAAGTTGGTTACAAACACACAGGTGAATGTAATGTCCACATATATGATATATTTTTGATCAGCAAGTCTCAAGGTCTCTCTAGGAACTTAGTGGACTCAAAATATTACGCAGGGTGCAACTGTAAGGTAGAAGGCTGAATTTGTATAAATCAGGCAGGAAAGAGATGATCCCATATCTGTGCAGACATATTGTATGCCAACACAGGGCTAAAGGTTCTACTGAGCACTAACATCTATAGAATACTTCTCATGCACACCCCTTAATCCTCATGGCAAGCCCGCTGCCACTGCCATCTTTCACAGATGAAGAATTCGTGCTGGGAGTTCAGGGACGTGCATACTGAGTATAGTGAGGGGCCAGGCCTTGAACCTTGCAGCCAGGCTCCACGCCTGTGCTGTCGCTCTCTGTGTGGCCCTAGGGGGTGGCTGATTAACACAGTTCATCAGAAACGAACTGTGAACCGACAGGTAAAAGAAGAGGTCTGTGAAACATGTGAAGATTCTCTTGTGAACCAAATGTACTTAACTTGTTTTCTCTGTGTGTCATCGAAGAACCACCATGAACTCCCAGGTCTGGCAGAGGGCTGATGTATGGGGATTTGCTTGGCACTTACCAGCTGGTTAACAACATGGAGCTTTTAACATTTTAGGGGAGAAAATGAATAAACAGGCATTAGGAATGAAGCCAGCCAAATCTGTGGGATTGGCTGAAAGGTGAACTCTATTGAAAGAAGTTTTGACATACAGTGCAGACATCTCTAGACCCAATTTAGCACTGGAGTTCTTAGTAAACAGGAGTCAGGAAATCAAATTTGAGGGTCAGTTCCTCATTTCTCACAGATCAGAGTTGTCAAAAGAAATCTTTATTTTTATTATTGCGGGTGGGAAAAGTTACCTGGTTTAGGTGGACTAAGTCAGATGGAAAGCAAAAACTAGTTGCCCAGATATTAACAGGTGATAGGCATCTTTAGTTGATTTTAAATGTGATAAAATAATCATCTGAAATTTTCAATTAGAATGTTTATATTTTATGTAATATCATAAATCTTAATATATCACACATATTTGTGATTCTTTTGTCCCATAAAATACATGAAACCATACTTAGTCAGATATCACCAGGAATCACCTTATGTTGCTTTTTTGGCCTTTGGGGGAAATATAAAATTAGGATATTTTTGAAGAATTAATAGAATAGACCAAGATTTCTATAATCCCTTAACAAAAGCCAAGTGGCAGTAAAGTGTGTGTCCAGTATTTAGTGACTGAAAATACAAAGTTTTAGGAACTGAAATAGGCAAGCTCTGCTTTTTTTTCCCCTCAGGTTCTACGATGATCACTTTTCTTCCTACTCTTCCCTGACTCACTTCTATATGTGTGTGAACACAGACCCTTTCTGAGAGTCGTTGACTGTATTTCAGCTGATAATGTTACTTTAGAATTTCCTGAGTTTCTCTGTTCTCTCTGCTTTGGGGGAGCAGTAATTTAGAAAACCCTCTGTGCTCCTGAAAGAAGTTTAGTTTTCAGTGCTCTTGTCAGTCTTCTGGAAGTCCTATTTGGAATGCAAATGAGGAAAGTGAGGGAGAACAGGAAAGTTACAGGGGGAAAGAGGTTGGAGAATATTATAATATTTATTTACTTTCAAATCAGAATAAATGAACAGCTTTCCACAGAAGGGAAAATAGACTGCAAACTCATTATCCAGCTCTGTGCAGGACAGTTATCCATTCATGCTACTAGATTTATTGTACAGACTGAAAAGTAATATTAATACAAATTTTAAAATCCCTTTTCAGAAATTAGAGGCAGACTTGGGCCTTAGAAGTAAGTAACTTAAACTTTCTTGGGGTATGAGGGAAGATGAGAGAGAAAAGCTCTCAGTGTGCATTAGGCTTTTCAGCTGATTCCTTGAGAATACTTTTTGCCTGTGCATCTGCCCAGGGAAGCTCGGCTCACCCACCCTGGTGCTCAGGAAGGCTTCATCTTTCCAGATGAGAGAGGAACCAAGCATTTTACGAGCACCTACAGGGTCTCTACCCATGGCAGGATGCAAAATTAAAACATAACCCTTGTCACAACAGCTTGACACTCAGGGAGACTAACAGTGGCTGTGGTATGCCCTCCAGAGTGGGAGATGCTGCCTGAAATGATGCAGGACTGGAGGGCTGGCCTTCTAGGTCAGTCGTCTGGACTAGTTGTCTCACTCTGACTGCTGTCACCTAGCTGTGGGATTTGGAATAAGATGCTAAGAAGCTTTATCTGACTAAGATGCAGTTTCTGTGGCTGTTAAATATGAAATAATCTTTATAGTTCACAAGGTTGCTGCATAGTGATACTTAGATAGAAGGTAAAGGCATACCTCTTGGCAGTGCCCTGTTAGATACAAGGCGTTAACAGTAAATGATGAATTGTATTAACTTCACTTAAGGGAAGAAATCTCAATTCCACTGCTGAAGGCTTGTCCCCTATTCCTGGGCAGCATGTTGGAGGCCCAAGGCAGAGAGGTGGGATGTCTCAGTACTGTCCATTCCCCACTGCTGCCAAGATGCTCAGCTACAGAGTCCCGAGGATAGGCTTCAACAAAGGGAAGGGGGCAATAAGAATGCATACAACTCCTACATTTCCGGGGGTGTTAGATAATTTTGAGACTCTTTCATCCATTTAGCCCATTAGAATGTTTCCAATTTTTGTCTTATCATTTAATGATGCTGGTTGCTAGAAATGCCATTATCCCAAACCCTCCATCTCGGGGTTCTCCCAAACCCTCCATCTGTGATTGTCTTTCATCCCCCCTACAATAGGTCTAGGGGTGGCCAGCGAGACATGTAGAGTTCTCCTTTTCTGTTTGAAGTCCACAGTGGGGATCTAGTTGAAATGAGGTAATTGAACTTAGGCAACTTATAGGAATCCTGCAGATGCTCTCCCCCCAATTTGGAGCAGTTAACAGTTTTATTCTTAGAGTCAGAGTGAGGGTTTATTCTTTTCATCTTTTGTGGGTAAAAAAAGACATCCCCCTCCAAAAAAAGTCATCATTAACATGTAAGAAAAAAATTCCCAGGAGAAACAATTAAAAACAGATCATGTCAGTGTTGGGTCCTTTCTTTATTTCCTCTGTATCTTCAAGTTTCATATCGATAACAAATGCCAAATATTTTCTCCTGTGAGGGATCCTCAGGGACACAGGTGCTCAGCTTTGGCATATGTTTGGAAACTGTGTTAACTTGAGTGGTTGAGGGAAGTGCCAAGTCCCAGGGTCTTTGATTCCCAGTTCTCCACTCTTTCTGTTTCACCACACGTTCTGTGTCCTGTGGCATTTACGGTTTTTAATAACAAAAGCACGATTCAGTCAATGTATAAGATTTGAAAAATATTGAAAATGTAGGAATAGCAAATAAAAATCTTTATTTTACTATTCATGTTTAGGTGAAAGTGAACACTTTAATACATTGTCTTCTAGTCTTTTTTTCTACATGGGTTTATATTCACATTGCTTCAACATAGTGACACAGGAGTTGGAAATTCTCCTTTTTAATTTACTCCTTGGACTCATTATTTTCTCAGTTTGAAAAACTTTACCTATGAAGAGTCATAGGTAAAGGTTTTTGAAATCTTAGTTTTTCTTAACCTAGGCATAAAGGACCTGTACTTGGACACTGAAATTATAAGACACTGAAGAAAGAAACTGAAGAAGATACAAATAAGTGGAAGCACATACTGTGTTCATAGATAGGAAGAATGAGCATCATTAAAATGTCCATACTACCCAAAGCAGTCTATAGATTCAACACAATTTCTGTCAAGATTCCAATGACATATTTCACAAAGCTAGAACAAATATTTAAAAAATTTATATGGAACCACAAAAGGACCCACATAGCAAGAACAATCCTGAGAAAGAAGAACAAAGTTGGAGGAACCATGCTAATTAATATGAAACTATACTATGTAAGGCCATAGTAATCAAAAGAGCCTGGTACTGGCATAAAAACAGAAACATAGATCAATGGAACAGAATACAGAGCCCAGAAATAAGCCCACAACTTTATAGTCAATTATTATTTGACAGAGGAAGCAAGCACATACAATGGCTAAAGATAGTTTATCCAATAGATGGTGTTGGGAAAATTGGACAGATACATGCAGAAAAATGAAACTAGACAACCTTATTACACTACACACAAAAATAAATTCAAAATGGGTTGAAAACTTAAATGTTAGACCTGAGAGTTCCGGCCAAGATGGAGGAGTAGTTAGAAATGCCTCACTTCTTCCAACAACCAAAAGAAGGATAACTACCAATTTAAAAACAAAAAAACAACCAGAAGTGCTAGAAAATCAAACTGCATGGAAGTCCGACAACCAAGGACTTAAGAAATCATTCATTCAGAGTGGTAGGAGGGGTGGAGATGGGCAGCCAGGGAACACACGATGCTAATCAAGGTAGTGGACTCTGTGGGTGAGGTGGGGGTTGGCTGACCGGGCAGTTGCACAAACACACACAGATAAGCCCAGAGGAACAATTGGGGAGTGAGACAGACTGCGAAATCCAGGGTTTCAGCACTGGAAAACTAAAGACTCAAAACCTCTGGCTGTAAAAACCTGTGGGGGTTGCAGTGGTGGGATAAACTCCCAGTCCCACAGGAGGGTCTATCGGCAGGCCCACAGGGTCCTAGAAAGTACACAAACTCACCCATCTGGGAGTCAGCATGTGAAAGGGCACAATCTACTTGTGGGGAGGGAGGGAAGTGTTGGAAACTGGGGTGAGACCTGAGCAAGCAACATTGTTCTCTCTCTGACACCTCCCTCACATACAGTGCCACATGTGATACAGGGACGTGAGTTGCCTCACTGTAGTGAATAATTGAGGCTCCGCCCCATTTAAAATAACAGGTGCACTAAGACAAAGAACTATGGCCAAATGAAAGAACAGATCAAAACCAGAAAAAGAGCTTAGCAACAGGGAGAAAGCCAATCTACCAGGTGCAGAGTTCAAAACACTGATAATCAGGATGTTCACAGAAATGATTAAGTTCGGTCACAAAATGAGGGAAGAAATGAAGGCTATGCAAAGTGAAATAAAGGAAAATATACAGGGGACCAATAGTGAAAGGAAGGAAACTGGGACTCAAATAAAAGATTTGGAACAAAAGGAAGAAATAAACCTCCAACTGGAACAGACTGAAGAAATAAGAACGCAAAAAAAAAAAAAAAAAAATGAGAGGTGGAAGAACCTCTTGGACAACTTTAAATGCTCCAACGTTTGAATCACAAGGATGCCAGAAGGAGAAGAGAAAGAGCAAGACATTGAAAACTTATTTCAACAAATAATGAAGTAAAATTTCCCCAATCTGGCAAAGGAAATAGACTTCCAGGAAGCCCAGGCAGTTGGACTTACAAAGAAACACACACAAAGGCACATCATAATTACAATACCCAAGATAAAAGATAAGGAGAGAATCTTAAAAGCAGCAAGAGAAAAGCAGAGAGTTACCAACAAAGAAGTTCCCATAATCAGCTATCAGCTGATCCCACTATCAGCTGATTTCTCAAAAGAAGCCTTACAGGCAAGAAGGGGCTGGAAAGAGGTATTCAGAGTCATGAAAGGCAAGGCTCTACATCCAAGATTACTCAATCCAGCAAAGCTATCATTTAGAATGGAAGGGCAGATAAAGTGCTTCCCAGATAAGGTAAAGTTAAAGGAGTTCATCATCACCAAACCCTTATTATATGAAGTCTTACGAGGACTTACCTAAGAAATAGAAGATTGAAGGAAGGAAGATGGTGGAAGACTGAATGGAAGTCACAATGACCTCCCAGGACCAATCTGGAATGACAACTCAATTGTGGAGAAACCACCCAGAACAAAAAACTGAGCAATAGCCAGAGAGAAGCATATAACTTCAGACATACAGACTCAGCTTTGGCACAACTGGTCTGGTAAGGAGTGTGTTGGAGATGCTGGTGGGATAATTAAGTGGCCTGTTGGATCCACCAAAGAAGATTGGGATCTAAACCTCAAGATAGGATTCCCAGCCTAGAATACCAAAGCCCAAAAAGTACACAGATAACAACCAGTGGAAAAAGCAGCCTGGTTGCTGTCTGTCAGAGACAGATGTTTGGAGATGCAAGGGCCGTTTAAAGGACCAACGCACAGGTTTTCATTTGCAGCCACTTACCTGGGGCTCAGGTAAAGGCAGGGGCAGAGTGGGCCAGAGACACCTGAGGAGAGACTGGGGATGGAAGCCTTGGGGAGAGAACTGAGAGAGTAGCCACTAGGATCCTGGTGCTGAGTCATCCCCCAGACAGCAGCAGCCTTGTTCTCAGACAGACCACTACTCTCTGAGTGGCAGTAGCCTGAGGGGGAACAATACCCCTGACCCCAGGAGGGTCTCTGCCCTGGCCCTTTGGTGCTTAAGCCTGACTGCTGAGTCCTAGTGACCAGATACACAACGGAAGGAGACAGCCAGAGATGATAGATCACTAACAAAGGTGGGGCAGAGTGGACTAGAGAGAGTTGAAGAGAGACTGGGGATGAAGGCTTTGGGGAGAGAACTGAGAAAGTAGCCACCAGGATCAAGTGCTGAGCCAACCCCCATACGCAGCAATCATCCTGCTCAGGCAGACCACTTCCCTCCAAGCAGCAGCAACCTGAGGGGAAACAGTAGCTTCCACCGCAAGAGGGATTTGGCCTTGTCCTATGGTGCTTAAACCTGACTGCCAAGTGCAGAAGGACCATATTAACAATTGAAGGAGACAGCCAGTGACAGCAGATCACTGGAAGTATTGAATAGGCTGCCTAAGGTCAGATGGGGTCAACATCTGACATCACCAGAGACAGATCCAGAAAGAAAAAAAACAGTAGTAAATACAAGATGCTACCGATATGAAAGCCACTGTGGTCTTCATGATTTGCAATATTTTATTTCTGGAATAGCTTTATAACATTCATTTCTTGTCCAGTGAATATAAGAAGTCACTAGATTTTATACTGTAGTGTATTTCAATTCACATATTTTGCCCCTCCCTTCTCTTAGCCCATCTTACCTTTCTCTTTCCTTGCACTATTCTCATTTCAAATTTGGTTTTCTCTTTAGTTACAACTTGTTTCCATTCCACACTCTTACTATTTCTCCCCAGTCCAGACACTCAAAACGAATTCTCTTGTCAAGGGTCATTTTGTATCCTTTTGCCCAGCTCTTAAAATACACGTGTTCTCTCTACACCTATAACAAACTTTGCTAGTTGGTTGTGGGTAGTGTAGTTGTTGTTGCATTTTTTTCAAGAGATATCTAGAGTTTCACTAATTCTGTATTTCAAATAACAAATTTTACTGGACCCCTTTCCTACTCTTTTTTTTTTTTTTTGACTCAAATTTTAATTATGCTGTCTTAGCCTGTTTTTTCTTTCTTTTTTTTGTTTTGTCTTTCTTTTATTTCTCTTTCATCCTGCCCTTTTATTTTTCTTTATTCTCCTTTTCCCCCTTTATATCCCCAATTTTAATATTTCCCTCACTTAGTCTAGTTGTTCCTCACTTTCAGTATTCCCTCTCCCTCTATCATTACAAAGTCACTTCCCATTCCACTAAACATCTCTTAGACTTTTTTGTGTTTCTTTCTTCCCCTCTTATTCCCATGCCACTTATATTAATTTTAGATTGTTTGTTGTGTATAGTACTCTGTTAGATCTTTCTTTCCAATTTGGCTCCTATATTTTTATTAACTAATATTTTTCCTTCCTTTTTATTTCTCACTTTATTTTATTTTATACTAGTTTATGTGCTTGAACCTAATATTATACGCTTCCCTTCTCATACTCAATTCCACGCTCTTCATTCCTTTTCCTTATTCATGAGGTAAACTTTACCTTCTCTTCTTCCATTGCTCCAACTCCCAACTCTTATTAGTGCTCCTCCCTCTACCCTCTCAAAATCTTTTCTCTTTCAGTACGTCATATCATATCCACTCTCTTTTCTTGTAACAGTCTTAATCTCGTTACACCCTTATTAATACTGGTTCATTTGCTATTGATAGTGGGATTGTTGGGGGGGTTATATTTGCGGGTATGAGTTTGTTTCTTGGGCTCTGTGGTTTTGTTCAGGCAGTGTCTGCACAGTAGCACACAAGATGTGATTGTGAAGTGACCCACACTCAGCCAGCGGCAGGGAAGGACCCACAAAAGAATGACCCAACAACAATAAAAACCCAATTACATCCAGAAAACTAGCAAAAAGTCATAAAGGACATCCCAGGAACATCAAGTTCAGGTGATCAAGGAGATCAAGATACCCCTGTATCTTGCAGGCCTCCCACCATAGCAGTTCACATCACACAATTGGAAAGTCTAAACAGATTAATTTCAGAAACACAAACAAACAAGAAGAGCCCCACAAATAATGAGAAGACAAAGAAACAACCCCCAATCTAAAGGAATGGAGGAAGCCTCAGAAAGAATGCTAAATGAAATAAAGGTAAATCAACTCTCAGATATTGAGATCAAAACAATGGTATAAGGAAGCTCAATGAACTCAGTGCAGACTACCAGAAACTACAGGGAAATTAGAAGGAACTAACTGCAAACTATATCAGCATAAAAAAGGACATAGAAACAATAAACAAGAGCCAAGAAGAAATAAAGAATATGATTTCTAAATTAAAGAGTACAGTAGAAGGAATCAAAAGCAGGATGGAATTAGTGAGCTAGAAGACAAAGTAGAAAAACCTCCCCAAAAAAGAAAAAGAAAAAAAGACTGAAAAATAATGAAGAGGGGTTAATGGAAATGCAGGACAACATGAAACGGAATAATATACGTATAATAGGGATACCAGAAGGAGAAGAAGAGGACCAAGGAATAATAGAAAACCTGTTTGAAAAAATAACGATGGAATATTTACCTAATTTGATGAGAGAAGAAGCCACGTAAGTCCAGGAAGCAGAGAGGGTCCCAATCAAGAGGGACCCAAAGAGTTCCATTGCAAGACACATCATATTTAAAATGGCAAAATTCAAAGACAAACAGAGAATCTTAAAGGCAGCAAGGGAGAAACAGGAAGTAATATACAAGAGATCCCCGATAAGGCTAGCACCTGACTTCTTAACAGAAACATTATAAGCCAGAAGGGAGTGGCTAGAATCATTCCAAGTGATGAAAAACAAAGGGTGTAACTGAGACTACTCTATCTAGCAAGGCTTTCAATTAAAATGGAACGCCAAATTAGCTTCCCTGACAAAAGAAGGCTAAAAGAATGTACCTCCACTAAATCAGCATTGCAAGAGGTGCTAAAGGGACTGCTTCTAAGAAGAGGGAGATAAACAGAGAGAAAGGAACAAATGGACCAAAAATGGCAATGAATAAGTACCTATCAATAATAACCCTAAGTGTAAATGTATTAAATACTCCAATCACAAGACTTAGGGTAGCTAAATGGATAAGAAAACATGACCCACACAAATTCTGCCTACAAGAGACCCACCTCAGAATGAAAGATATACACAGACTGAAAATGAAGGGCTGGAAAAAAATATTCCATACAAACAGACAGGAAAAGAAAGCCGGGGAAAAATACTTATATCTGACAAAATGGACTTCAAAACAAAGGCCATAAAAAGAGACCCAGAAGGACACTTCATAATACTCAGGGGAAGAATCCATCAAAAAGACATAAACATTATAAACATATATGCACCCAACGTAAGAGCAGAGAAATACATAAGGAAAATTTTAGAGAAATTCAAGAAAGATACAAACAGCAACAATTATAGTAGGGATTTTAACACCCTACAGTAAGAAATGGATAGATCTTCTAAACAAAATATCCACAAAGATATTACAGCATTGAACAATGTCCTAGATCAAATGGATGTGACTGATATATATATATATAGAACCTTTCATCCCAAAGAAGCAAAATACACATTCTTTTTAAGTGCGCATGGAACATTTTCAAAGATAGACCACATGAGAGGACACAAAACAAGCCTCAGCAAATTCAAGAAAATTGAAATCATAGAAAGCATCTTCTCTGACCACGAGGGCCTGAAACTAGAAACCAACCCCAAGGGAAAAAAATGGAAAACACTCAAATTCATAGAGATTGTATAGCAAGCTATTAAACAATGACCAGGTTAAGAATGAGATCAAGGGAGAAATTAAAAAGTTTCTGGAAGTAAATGAAAAAGAACTCACAACAGTTCAAAACTTATGGGAAACAACAAAGGCAGTCCTGAGAGGGAAGTTCACAGTGATACAGGCCTAACTAAAAAAGAAAGAAACATTTTTAATAAACAACCTAACCCTCCATCTACGAGAACTGGAGGAACAACAACAAAGACAGCCCAGAGCCAGTAGAAGGAAGGAAATAACCAAGATCAGAGCAGAATTAAACAACATAGAGAGTAAAGACACAATTGTAAGGATCAATAAATCCAGGAGCTGGTTCTTTGGGAAGATAAACAAAATTGACAAACTTTAAGGAGAATCATCAAGAAACAAAGAGAGAGGACCCAAAATAAACAAAATCAGAAACAAAAGAGGAGGAATTACAACTGACACCACAGAAATACAAAGGATTGTAAGAAATTACTATGAAGAGGTATATGCCAAGAAATTAGAAAACCTAGGTGAAATGGACAGATTTCTAGAAAAATATAATCTTCCAAAACTCAGTGAAGAAGAAGCAGAAAGCCTGAACAGACCAGTAACAACTTAATAAATTGAAGAGGTAGTCAAAAGACTCCCAGCACACAAAACTCTGGACCAGACAGTTTCACAGAATTTTATAAACATTTAAGGAAGAGCTAACACCTATTCTTAAGACTTTTCCAAAAAATTCAAGAAGAGGGAATACTCCCAAACTCTTTTTATGAAGCCAGCATCATCCTAATCCCCAAAACAGATAAAGACACAACAAGGAACGTAACCAACAGGCCAATATCGCTGATGAACATAGACTCTAAAATCCTCAACAAAATATTGGCAAACCTTAACCAGCAATACATTAAAACGATTATACTCCATGATTTAGTGCGATTCATCCCAAGGATGTAAAGACGGTATAATATTCGCAACTCAATAAACATTATACATCATATAAACAAAAAGACAAAAATTGTATCACATATATCAATAGATGCAGAAAAGGTGTGTGATAGATACAGTGCCCATTTATGATAAAAACACTCAACAGACTGGGAGTAGAGGGAGCATTCCTCAACAAAATTAAGGCCATATATGAGAGACCTGCAGCCAACATCATCCTCAGTGTGCAAAAAATAAAAGCTTTCCCAGTAAGGTCAGGAACAAGACAAGGTTTTCTGCGCTCAAGACTTCTATTCAACATAGTATTGGAAGTCCTAGCCACAGCAGGAAGACAAGAAGAAGAAATAAAAGACATCCAAATTAGAAAGGAGGAAGTAAAACTGTCATTGTTTGCAGATGACATGAGAGTGTACATAGATAACCCTACAGACTCCACCAAAAAATTATTTGATTTACTAAGTGAATTTATCAAAACAGCAGGATACAAAGTCGATATTCAGAAATTGAAGGCATTTTGTACACGAACAATGAAATATCAGAAACAAAAATCAGGGAACAAATCCCATTTGCTATAGCAACAAGTAAAATAAAATACCTCAGAATAAACCTAAGGAAGGAGTCAAAAGACCTGTACTCAGAAAACTGAAGAAATAAATTAAGGAAGATATAAATTAATGGAAGCATATACCACGTTCATAGATTGGAAGAATTAACATCATCAAAATGTCTGTACTACCCAAAGAAATTTATAGATTCAATGCAATACCTATTAAAATAGCAATGGCATATTTCACAGAGAGCAAACATTTCAAAAATTTATATGGAACCATAAATGACCCCAAATAGCTGCAATAATTTTGAGAAAGAACAACAAAGTAGGTGGGATCACCATACCTGACATCAAACTATATTACAAGGTCATGGTAATCAAAACAGTGTGGTAGGGGCATAAGAAGAGACACACAGCACAATGGAACAGAATAGAGAGTCCAGAAATAAGTCCAGGTCTCTATGGCAATTAATATTCGACAAAGGGGCAGAAACATAAAATGGAACCAAAATAGCCTCTTCAACAAATGTTGAAAAAAGAGCGATCTGGACAGCTATGTGCAAAATAGTGAAACCTGACTACCAACTTACACCATACACAAAAATAAACTCAAGATGGATAAAAGATTTAAATATAAGTCATGACACCATTAAAGTCCTAGAGAAGAACATAGGCAGGACAATCTCAGATATTCCACACAGCAATATTTTCACTGATTTGTCCCCTAGAGCAAGGGACATAAAGGAAAGACTAAACAAATGGGACTTCATCAAAATAAAAAGCTTCTGCATGGCTAAAGAAAACAGTAGCAAACAGAAAGGGGAACCAACTGTATGTGAAACTGTATTTACAAATGATATCTTGGACAAGTGTTTGACCTTCAAAATATATGAAGAACTCACACAACTCCACACCAGGAAGACAATCAATCCAGTTAAAAAATGGGCAAAGGATGTGAACAGACACTTCTCTAAGGACATATACAGGGCCTAGAGACATATGTTAAGATCCTCAGCATCACTCGCTATCAGAGAGATGCACATTAAAACTGCAGTGAGATACCACTTCATACTGGTGAGAGTGGCCATCATAAAGAAATCAACAAAAAATAAGTGCTGGCGGGGTTTTGAAGAAATGGGAACCCTAGTGCACTGTTGTTGGGAATGCAACTGGTGCAGCCTCTGTGGAAAACAGTTTGGAATTTCCTCAAGAAACTCATAATGGAATTGACTTTTGACCCATCAATTCCACTGATGGGTTTTTACCCTAAGAATCATGAAACACTAATTCAAAACTTATGCACCCCAATGGTCATAGCAGAACAGTTTACAATAGCCAAATGCTGGAAGCAGCCTAGGTGCCAGTGGGTTAATGAATTGATCAATAAACTATGGTACATTTACACAATGGAATACTATGTCTCAGAAAGCAAGATGGAGCTCCTACCTTTCGCTACAAATGGATGGAACTGTAAAGTGTCATGCTAAGTGAACTAAGCCAGGCAGTGAAAAGACAAATACCATATGATCTCACCCATAAGTGGAACCTGATTAACAATAATAAAAAAAAGTGGCAAACAAAATATAGCCAGAGACATTGAAATCAACAACAAACTGACCATTAACCAGAGAGGAGTGGAGAGGGAAATACTGTGGGAAAGAAGGGAAAAGGACATAAATGAACATGTATGAGGGACCCATGGATGGAGCCAAGGGGGTAGGGATTGAGGGTGGGAAGTGGGTGTGGGTAGGGTGGGTATAAGTGGTAATGGGAAAATGGACACAACTGTATTTGAACATCAATTAAAAAAGTAAAAAAAGAAATAGATCAAAAACTTTGAACAGTAAAATGACAACAAACGTAACTATCATCAACTGAACCTCAAAAACAAAAAACTAAGCAAACAACTAGAACAGGAACAGAATCACAGAAATGGGGATCACATAGAGGGTTATTAGCGGGGAGAGGGAGGGGAGAGTAGGGAGAAAAGGTACAGGGAATAAGAAACATAATTGGTAGGTACAAAATAGACAGGGAAGTTAAGAATAGTATAGGAAATGGAGAAGCTAAAGAACTTAAATGTAACAACCCGTGGGCATGAACTAAGGAGAGGCTAGTGGAGAATAGGGGGGTCCCAGGTGGAGGGGGTAAAAGGGGAGAAAAATTGGGACAACTATAATAGCGTAACCAATAAAATATATTTTAAAAAAATGTTAGACCTGAAACTATAAAAATCATAGAAGAAAACATAGGAAGTATAATCTCAAACATTACTCATAATAATGTTTAATTGGTTATATCTCCCCAGGCAAGGTATACAAAAGAAAAAAAAAATAAACAAATGGGACTACATCAAACTAAACATTTTTTTGTACCGCTGAGGACAACATCAACAAAATGTAAAGAGAACCCACAGAATGGGAGAACATATTTGCTGATAAATTTAAAAAGGGGCTATTATCCAAAATATATAAAGAACTTATAAAACTCAACACCAAAAAAAAAAGGCAAGAAAAAAGCAAAACAAAAAAACTCCCTATAGAACCCAATTAAAAAATGAGCAAAGGACCTGAATAGATACTTCTCCAAAGAGAACATACAGATGTCCCATAGACATATGAAAATCATCAGAGGCATGCAAATTGAAACCAAAATGAGATATCATCTTATACCTGTCAGAGTGGCTATCAGTAAATCAACAAACAACAAGTGTTGGTGAGGACATGGAGAAGGGGAACCCTTCTGCTCTGTTGGTAGGAATGCAGAATTGTTCAACCATTGTGGAAAGCAGCTGGAGATACCTCAAAAAATTAAAAATGGATCTACCTTTTGACTTAGGATCCCACTTCTAGGAGTAGATATAAAGGAACCAAAAACACTAATTCAAAAAAATAAGCAGCGTGGCTGGTGTAGCTCAGTGGATTGAGCGCGGGCTGCGAACCAAAGGGTTGCCGGTTCGATTCCCAGTCAGGGCACATGCCTGGGTTGCGGGCCAGGTCCACAGTGGGGACCGTGTGAGAGGCAACCACACATTGATGATTCTCTCCTTCTCTCTCTTCTTCCCTTCCCCTCTCTTTGAAAATAAATGAATAAAAAAATCTTCAAAAAAACATAAGCAGCACTATGTTCATTGCAGCGTTATTACAATTGTCAAGATTTGGAATCTGTCCAAGGTCCACCAATAGGTGAGTCGATAAAACAAGCATTGAACATTTACACAATGGCATACTACTCAACCATAAAAAAGAAAATTTTACTGTTGTGACCTGGAGAACATTATGCTAAGTGAAATAAGCCTGTCAGAGAAAGACAAAATGATATGATTTCACTTGTGTGGAATCTAATGAACAAACTGACAAACAAAATAGAGACAGACTCATAGAGAACAGGATGCCAGTTAAGGGGGAGAGGTTTGGGTATAGAGGGATTGAACAAAAAGGAAAAAGGACTCATGGGCATGGGCAATGGAGTGGTGATTGCAGGGCCGGGGAAGGGGTTATAAGGGTACTAAATGGTAATGGAAAAAAAACTTTCAGAAACAAAAAAAACCCTTAAAATATAAAGGCTATAGAACTGTAAGATTTATATTCTATTTATTATTTTATATATAAAAATTTATAACTGATAAAAAAGTTCTGACACAAGTCAAAATGTGCCAGTTAGTGAAACCCATGACACAATTATTTATGATAGAAAAGGCCATGAAATCACATCTGTTCCAGATTTGTGAATAGTCTTTGAAAATTTTGCAATCTGACACATATTAGGAGCTAAGGTGAGAAGCAGGACTGTGTGCACTGCTAATAGAATACCTAGAGCTACAAAGCATCAGAAGTGCTGGGGAAAATGGTGTAAGTTTGCAGTGGATGACGTGACAGTTTCTATAGAACTGAGTAATTCCATACAGAATGATTAATAGATAGCTGCATGTTGAGTCAACTGGGTCCTTGCTTCAGGGAGGAGAAACAAATGAATCCTCCAGGTTATATTTTGTCTGGGGAACTAGGGTTCATTTGGGTGTGAGCTCACAAAATATCTTGTACCTCCTTCCCATACCCATGAAGAATTCAGAAGGAAAGATTGAAAAATACTCAAGCGAAAACTTGATGTGACAATTGTGGCGAGAGTTCTGGCATCTCCTTTATTTACCACTAACTCATATTTCAAGAAGACCAAGAGCTTTCTTAAAGAGTCTGTACATTCTGTATAAGAACTATACTACTTAAGTATGAAACAACTCTGAGGAGACATTTATTTCTAATTTAAACATTCTTTTAGGAGTTTAAAAAAATTTTTAGGGAAATAACAGAAAATGAAGTGAATAGAGACAAGCATCCTGCTAATGTTTTGGTATATGCTTCCTCCCCACTCCCCTTCTAGCCTTCTCTTCTCTCTGCTTTGAGTATATTATTAATCTTTTATTACTGGTTATTTAGGAGCTTTACCCCCTGTATAATAAGTGTTGTTTTAGGGAATATCCTTGTAGCTAAGTCTTAGCATACAATCTAAATTCTTCCATTGGGTACTTAACTCAGCAAGGGGAGTGTTGTATGAAGTGGGACATACATTTAAAACTTGTCATACAGGTCACAAAGCTGGTGTATGGTTTGTAAGTATACAAATACACTACTTTACTGTGCTGACAATAATGTATTCTCCTTTACTCAGCCTTTGCCAACACTTCCTAATTTGGTATCAAAGCAAAATCAAAAACAAAAACAAAAAACAAATCCAGTGTCATTTCAATTTTCACGTCTTTCATTATATAATGAAGCAAAAAAACTAGTTTTCATTTTCTTCTTGAACATTTAAATTTCTTCTTCAATTAATTGCTTGTTGATATTCCCCCCACCCCCTACATTTTGGGACTTCTTTTTGTTATAGAGTAACATTTTGTTATATATTGCATATATTTAGATAGATTTGTATTAAGTGACCTAAAATACACAGCTGTAAGTTTTACTCATATATTAGAAAGATAATAGCACTCATGAATAAGAACACAAGAGACAAATCTGAAGAAGCTGACCTTTAGGAACTGCCTGGAAGTTTTTAGAACTGACACTTAGCACATTTTACTGAAGGAAATATGCATGGAGGAGAGTACACATATCGTAAATTGTACACTTAGATAAATTTCATAAACCAAACATATTTGTGAAATCAGCACTAGGCTCCAGAAACAGACCATCACTTGCACTTTGGTAGCCATCCCCTCATCCCCACCCTTTCTTACTTCTACTTGCCTGCTTTAGTTGTGGCTGTTTTTGTACTTCATAAGTTTGTTCTCCTTTTGTGTCTCGCTTCATCACTTTTTCTCTACATCTGCTTCAAAGAGTTATCTACATTTTGTGTAGTTGTAGGCATTCATTCTCTTTGCTGTGTGATATTCATTGCATGAATATGCCACAATTTATGAATTCTTCCTACCGGTGATGGACATTTGTAATTTCAAAGTTTTGGTTGCAAATAGTGCAGCTAAACATATTCTAGTACATGTTTTTGGTACTTTTGGTGTTGGAAATAGAACTGACATTTTAATGAAAATTCATGTGCCCACATTGTCCTTCTGACCTCTCCGCATATACCTGTTGAACAAAGTGAAGAACAGCAAGGACCTGCAGTGACAGTGTTTTTGTTTTGTCTTGGTGTTACTTTTAGTAAGGATGAGAGTAATGGAGTTCTCCTAACAAGATATTGAGTACTGATTTAAATTGTACATGATGATTGTTGTCTTCAGGCTGGGCTGTCACAAGAAGAATTACATTTTACATCCTATTTTCTTCTCTATCAGTTCTTGATTCATCTTAGTAAATTGAAGGTTCAAATTATCTTAAGAAGAAAAAGTTTATTAACTTAGTGGTTATACAAGCAACCCCCTTAGGTTTACTAGTGTAATGAAAACCACATATTTAGGGTAAGAAATTGGATTAAGGCCATGTGTGTACATGAGTTGATGTTGAGAGATGTATCAAATCTGGATCACACTGCTGTGTCATCTTTTGGTAGAATTAAATAAAAGGCATTAAAAAAATTATAGCTGCCTTTTAGCAGCTTTATGTCTGATTTTTTTCCCTCTAGATTCTTTGGCTGACATGAGTTTTGAAGTTCTGCCACATTCACTTATCAGCCTGTGGCAAATGTAGTCCTCACAAGAGTGAAGATGAAAAGCTGAGAGTTTTAAAAAAATCCACGTGCAACATAAAAATGCCTCACCCATTTGAGGAATTGGCAGGGTTACCATTCTTTCTCTCTCCCCCTTCTGTATGTAGGGAAAAGGCTACATTCTTACATTTTTATTCTTCAATCCATCAAGTGTATATACATTTATTTAAATTATTAATACTTTCCAAAACACATCTAACTTGATAGTTCATTGTGTCAAGCAGTCAAAGAGAGCCAGATATTTGCTGGTAGATTTCTAATTTTATTGGTAACTCTGTAAACTGTGAATCACTTTGTACTTTGCTCATATACATGGGCTAAATATTAATCTCCATAGCAATTCCCATGAGGTGAGTATTGAACACATGAAACATCTCATCCTACTGAACAGGGGAAACACTGATATGCTGGGAGATAGGAAATCTGTGGTGTAGTAGCTTTTGTCCATTTTCCTTTCCCTTTATCTATTTGCTTATTCTCATTGCTTTATTGACCTTAATGTTTTATCTGCTATTAAAGGACACTAGCGTTAAGTTGATGAATAGAAGGATAATGTTCTTAATTGATAATCTGGCAGTAGTGAATGGGAACATAAAGAATCAGAAGCCACTTTTTGCAAAATGCTGCCGTAAGTGACTTTCCTCTGTCCCTTGTTCATCACCCGTCACCTCTTTGGACCTGTGCTTGTATTTCTGGATTCTTGTTTCTTGAGGCCCCATTGCTAGGTCTCTCTGCCAGGCCCCACATAGATACCCCCATGTTCTCTTCTCTGGGACTTGATCCTGATCAAATAAAAGCTGCTGCCTCTGCGCTGGAAACAGTAGAGGCAGGGAATTTGCCATCACTATCAGACTGTATCTGTAGGTCCTACCCTAGTCTTTCAATTATTTATTCATCCATGGGATAATTCTCTAGTGTCTGTGTTATACTAGGCATAGAGATACCACAACTAACAAAATTCATTGGTGGAGGTATGCAAATAAACAGCTAATTACAGAAAAGCATGAGAAATGCTCTTGCTAGGTATTGGGTGGGACTGGAGCAACCTCAGAGGATGGTAAAGAAGGGTGATGACGGTTCCTTTCACTTAGTCTTTACTCAGGCCAAGCAGTAGGGCTTCATGGAAGGTTTAGGAGCTGAGAAATGACATGTGCTTCTAGAAGATTGTTAGGCAGTGGAGTGAGAAACACCAAACTTTTAACGTTGCTTCAGTTTTCAGTACTCCAATGAAGAATTTGCCTTTGCACTCTTGAAATAAGCACTTTTAGGATTTGCAAGATATCTATTTCCCAGTGTTTTGTATTTTCCTCTGTGGTTTGAAGCTTCTTTGCTAGACTGGGTTCTGCATTTTTATTGAATGTTACCATGCTCAGTGACTTTACAGAATCTACTAGTTCACTGTTATTGGGCTTTTTTGTGTGTGCATGTTTCCTTCTGTGGTCAGCCCAGCAAAGCACAGAAGTTCAGGACTTGGTTATCCCCAGAAAGTAGTTTTCAATGAGACAAGGCAAAGGCATGGCCCAAGTGGGGAATGAGAAACCCAAATGCACCGGCATTATATTTTCTTTTTCTTTTTTAAAATGACATTTGTTGACTTTATTCTGTTATTAGATCATGGTCTTTCTTTGTTCTGTCAGGTTTTTTTTCCCCCATCCAAAGTCTAATTATTTCCTTTTTTCTTTTTTTTTTATATTACTTTATTGTTGTTCAATTACAGTTGTCTGCATTCTCTCCCCTCCCCTCACCCCACCCCCTCCAAACCCACCTCCCTCCCCTGCCTCCATCCTCCCCCTTGGTTCTGTCCATGTGTCCTCTATAGTGGTTCCTGAAAACTCTTCTCCCCATAGTACCCTCCCCACTCCCCTCTGGCTATTGTTAGATTGTTCTTAATTTCAATGTCTCTGGTTATGGTTTTCTTGCTTTTTTCTTTTGTTGATTATATTCCAGTTAAAGGTGAGATAATATGGTATTTGTCCCTCACCGCCTGGCTTATTTCACTTAGCATAATGCTCTCCCATTCCATCCATGCTGTTGTAAAGGGTATAAGCTCCTTCTTCCTCTCTGCTGCATAAAATTCCATTGTGTAAATGTACCATAGTTTCTTGATCCACTGATTTGTAGGTGGGTTGTTAGGTTGTTACAGTAGCACTTGGCTATTGTAAGTTGTGCTGCATGAACATTGGAGTACATAGGATTTTTTGGATTGGTGTTTCAGGGCTCTTAGGGTATAATCCCAGCAGTGGAATTGCTGGGTCAAAAGGCAGTTCGATTTTTAGTTTTCTGAGGAAATTCCATACTGTTTTCCACAGTGGCTTCACCAGTCTGCATTCCCACCAACAGTGCAATAGGGTTCCCTTTTCTCCACATCTCCTCCAACAGTTATCTGTTGCTTTGTTGATGATGGCTATTCAGACTGGTGTGAGGTGGTATCTCACTGTGCTTTTAATTTGCATCTCTCTAATGGCTAATGATGTTGAGCATCTTTTCATATGTCTCTGGGTCCTCTGTATGTCCTCTTTCAAGAAGTGTCTGTTCATGTCTTTTGCCCATTTTTTAATTGGGTTTTTAATCTTCCTGGAGTGGAGTTGTATGAGTTCTTTGTAAATTTTGGAGATCAAACCCTTGTCCGAGATACCATTGGCAAATATGTTTCCCCATATGGTTGGTTCTCTTTTTATTTTAATACTGTTTTCTTTAGCCCCACAGAAGCTCTTTATTTTGATGAGGTCCCATTTGTTTATTCTTTCCTTTATGTCTCTTGCTCTACGGGACATATCAGTGAAGATGCTGCTGCATATAATGTCTGAGATTTTCCTACTGATGTTTTCCTCTGGGACTTTTATGGTGTCACAACTTATATTTAAGTCTTTTATCCACCTTGAATTTATTTTTGTGTATGGTGTAAGTTGGTGCTCGAGTTTCATTTTTTTGCATGTGGCCATCCAGATTTCCCAACACCATTTGTTGAAGAAACTATTTTTATTCCATTTTATGCTTCTGCTCCCTTTGTCAAAGATTAATTGCCCATAGAGACTTGGATTTATTTCTGGGCTCTCTATTCTGTTCCATTGGTCTATCTGTCTGTTTTTATTTTTTATTTATTTTTATTTATTTTTTTTTAAAGAAGCGTCTTCTTTTTTTTTTTAAAGATTTTATTTATTTTTATTTTTAGAGAGAAGAGAAGGGAGGGAGAAAGAGCAATGTATGGTTGCCTCTCACATGGCCCCCACTGCGGACCTGGCCCGCAACCCAGGCTTGTGCCTCAACTGGGAATCAAACCGGGACCCCCTGTTTCCCAACCCACGCTCAATCCACTGAGCCACACCAGCTGGGCTGTCTGTCTGTTTTTATGCCAGTACCAGGATGTTTTGATTACAGTGTCCTTGTAATATAGTTTGATGTCAGATATTGTGATTCCTCTTACTTTGCTCTTCTTTCTCAAAGTTGCAGCTGGTATTCGGGGTCATTTATGGTTCCATATAAATTTTTGAAGTGTTTGTTCTATATCTGTGAAATATGCAATTGGTACTTTGGTAGGGATTGCATTGAATCTATAAATTGCTTTGGGTAATATGGACACTTTGATGATGTCGATTCTTCCGATCCATGAGCATGGTATATGTTTCCATTTGTTAGTGTCTTCCATGATTTCTTTCTTCAGTGTTGTGTAGTTTTCTGAATATAGCTCTTTTACTTCCTTGGTTAGGTTTATTCCTAGGTATTTTATTTTTCTTGTTGCTATATCAAATGGGATTTTTTTCCTGATTTCTGTTTCTGATATTTCATTGTTGGTATACAAAAATGCCTTTGATTTCAGGACATTGATTTTGTATCCTGCTGTTTTGGCAAATTCAATGATCAGGTCCAGTAGTTTTTTGGCGGAGTCTATAGGATTTTCTATGTACGCTATCCTGTCATCTGCAAACGACGACAGTTTTGTTTCCTCCTTTCCAATTTGGATGCCTTTTATTTCCTTTTCTTGTCTGATTGCTGTGGCTAAAACTTCCAGTACTATGTTGAATAGAAGTGGTGATAGTGGACAACCTTGTCTTGTTCCTGATTTTAGTGGGAAGATTTTAGTTTTTGCCCATTAAGTATAATGTTGGCTGTAGGTCTCTCATATATGGCCTTTATTTTGTTGAGGAATGCTCCATCTGTTCCCACTTTGCTGAGTGTTTTTGTCATAAATGGGTGCTGCACCTTATCGAATGCTTTTTTGACATCTATTGATATGATCATGTGATTTTTGTCTGTGTTTTTTTATGTGATGTATTATGTTTATTGTTTTGCGAATATCGTACCATCCTTACATCCCTGGGATGAATCCTGCTTGGTCATGGTGTACGATCTTTTTAATGTATTGCTGGATGCAATTTGCTAATATTTTGTTGAGGATTTTAGTGTCTATATTCATCAGTGCTATTAGCCTGAAGTTTTCTTTCTTTGTTGTGTCTTTATCTGGTTTTGGGATTAGGATGATGCTGGCTTCATAAAAAGAGTTTGGAAGTGTTCTATCATTTTAGATTTTTTGAAATAGTCTGTTAAGGATAGGTGTTAGTTCTCCTTAAATTCTTTGTAGAATTCTCCTGTGAAACCATCTGGTCCAGGGCCTTTGTGTGTCGGAAGTTTTTTGATTACTTCTTCAATTTCATCTGCTGTTATTGGTCGGTTCAGGCTTTCTGCTTCCTCTTTATTGAGTTTTGGAAGATTATATTTTCCTAGAAATTTGTCCATTTCGCCTAGGTTTTCATATTTTTTGCCATACAGTTCTTCATAGTAGTGTCTTATAATCCTTTGTACTTCTGTGGCTCCAGTTGTAATATCTCCTCTTTCATTTCTGATTGAGTTTATTTGTGTTCTCTCTCTTTTTTTCTTGATGAGCCTATTTAAAGGCTCGTCGATTTTGTTTGTCTTTTCAGAGAACCAGCTCCTGGATTCATTGATCCTTAAAATTGTGCTTTTGGTCTCTATATCATTTAGTTTTGCTCTGATCTTAGTTATTTCCTTTCTTCTACTTGCTCTGGGCTTTCTTTGTTGTTGTTCCTCTAGTTCTTGTCTTGTTTGTTTGAAATGTTTCTATTTTTTTTAGGTGGGCCTGTGTCGCTATGAACTTCCCTCTCAGAACTGCCTTTGCTGTGTCCCATAAGTTTTGGTTTGTTGTAAGTTCATTTTCATTTGTTTCGAGAAACTTTTTGATTTCTCCCTTAATCTCATCCTTGACCCATTCATTGTTTAATAGCATGCTATTCAATCTCCATGATTTTGAGTATTTTGGGTTTTTTTCCTTTGGGTTGGTTTCTAATTTCAGTCCCTTGTGGTCAGAGAAAATACTTGATATGATTTCAGTTTTCTTGAATTTGTTGAGGCTTGTTCTGTGTCTTATCATATGATCTATTTTTGAAAATGTTCCATGTGCATTTGAAAAGAAGGTGTATTTAGCTTCTTTGGAGTGAAAGGCTCTATATATATCAGTTAAGTCCATTTCTTCTCGGGCATTGTTCAATGCCACAATATGCTTGCTGATATTTTGTTTGGAAGATCCGTCCATTTTTGACAGTGGGGTGTTGAATTCCCTTATTATAATTGTGGTGCTATCAATATCTTTTTGAAGTCCTCCAAGATTTTCTTTATGTATTTGGGTGCTCCTATGTTGGGTGCATATATATTTACAATGTTTATGTCTTCTTGGTGGATTCTTCCCTTGAGTAATATGAAGTGTTCTTCTGGGTCTCTCTTTATGGCCTGTTTTTTGAAGTCAATTTTGTCTGATATTATTATTGCTACCCCGGCTCTTTTTTCCTGCCCATTTGCTTGGAAAACTTTTTCCAGCCCTTCACTTTTAGTCTGCGTAGGTCTTTTGTCCTGAGGCGGGTCTCTTGTAGGCAGCATATGTGTGAGTCGTGCCTTTTTTTCCATTCAGCTAGTCTATGTCTTTTGATGGGAGCATTTAATCCATTTACACTTAAGGTTATTATCAATAGGTACTTATTCATTGCCATTTTTTTTTTGTATTCATGTTCTTCTCTCTCTCTCTTTTCCTTTCTTTCCTTAAAGCAGTCCCTTTAGCATCTCTTGCAGAGCTGGTTTGGTGGAGGTGTATTCTTTTAGACTTCTTTTGTCTTGGAAACTCCTTATTTGGCCATCTATCTTGATTGAGATCCTTGCTGGGTATAGTAGCCTTGCTTGCAGGCCTCCAGTTCTCATTACTTGGAATATGTCTTGCCATTCTCTTCTGGCTTGGAGTGTTTCCATTGAGACGTCAGCTGCTAGCCTTATTGGGGCTCCCTTGTATGTTACTTCCTGTTTCTGCCTCGCTGCCTTTAAGATTCTCTCTTTGTCTTGGAATTTTGCCATTTTAATTATGATGTGTCTTGAAGTGGGCCTGTTTGGGTTCCTTTCTATTTGGACTCTCTGTGTTTTCTGGATTTGTGTGACTTTTTCTCTCTTCATATTAGGGAAGTTTTCCATCATTACTTTTTCAAACAGGTTTTATATTGCTTGCTCTTCTTCTACTTCCGGTATCCCTATTATACGAATATTATTACGTTTAATGTTGTCCTGCATTTCCCTTAATACCTCTTCATTCTCTCTGAGTCTCTTTTCTTGTTCCTGCTGTTTTTGGGTATTTTTTTCTACCTTTTCCTCCAGCTTGCTGATCTGATCCTCTGCTTCTTCAGTCCTGCTTTTGATTCCTTTTGTTGTGTTCTTCAGTTCAGATTTGTATTCTTCATTTCCTCTTGGCTCTTGTGGATAGTTTCTGTTTCTTTTTTCATGTTGATATAGTTTGCAGTGAGTTCATTGTAATTTCCCTGTAATTTCTGATAATTTTCTGTGAGCTCATCGAGCTTATTGAGACTCTTGATAACCAATGCTTTGAATTCACCAGCATTATATTTCCATTTAATGACTGGATAAATTGTTTGGCAGATTTATATCTTTGTTACTTAATTAGTTAAATTCAGCTAATTCATGACTTGTTCTCATTTTTCAGTGTTTGTATGGAAAAATAGCTCCATATTTTGATTCAGCAATATATATTGCTCTTTATATATATAAAGAGCTATTGAGGAAGCTCTTTTAAAAAATGTAATTAAACAAAAATCTTCCTAAACCAGCCCTTGTGAAAATCCCAATATGTTTGTAAATTATTTGAACTCTTACGACCCTCAAATAGGAACATAGCAAGACAGTTCACATTGGATAAGGAAATATTTTACTAATACTTTTGGGTTACTCTTAAGCCAAAGTTTTTCAACACATTTGCTATACCTGCCAAGGTGTATCGTCTATTGAATAGGGTTTAGTTCCTTCATCATTTCATTATTTCATTATTTCTTTCTCTTACACTAATAAAACTTTGCCTAGAAGGTAGAGTTTCATTACATAAAAACTAAACCATTTTTTAGATTCCTTAAATGGATTTAAACATGAAAGTATACAATTGTATTAAAACCCAGCTTCCAAAACTTATCTGTATAGTGCAGGGCTATGTAGTGGATTGTTTTAGTGATTTTTTTTTTTGCTTATGTTATTAAATCAAAATTTATATTTTTACTCAGTCTTTCATTTTTTTTTACCCTGTAAAGAATTTTATCTTTATAGCTCTATTAAAAAGGTAAACAAATTTACAAAGGACTATGTACTCACATTTGGAGCTATTTAAATTTAAATGACAGAAAAAGATAGTTACTTCCAAAGGTTATTTGAGTAAAATGGTTGGAAGACTGTTGAAGCACCAGTGCAGCGAAGAGGCCATTAAGTTGGCCAAATGACAATTCCTGGATTTGTTCAGTGGTTCTGATGTATACAGAAGAAAATTGGTGTATTGGATAGAGGAGGCAGTGTTGGGTCTAACAAAGACTTAACTGGAGAAAAGTTGAACGTAGAGGGGCAGCTGCAGGGCACAGGTGAATTGGTGATGGGGATGAGTGGTGTTGGGAGGGGTGTGACAGTCAGAGGTGAGCTGGAAGAACACTCTCTAATGTAGGTGGAGGAAGGTAGAGCAGAATGAGAGGAAAGGCATAGAGATAAATGCCTGTCTGGTTTTATTCTAAGTAATTTATGAGAGTCCATTGGCCTGGAAGAATTAGGCCTGAATATTACAGAAAGAGGTTAGGACTGCAAAAAATTGATGGTTGGATAGAAGATCCCCAGTTTGCAAATTATTATTATTTGACAAGAAAAGACAGATTTGTGGTATAGACTTGAAAATAGGTTGAAAAAAGAAAAGTGTTTACTTCTTTCTCTCCAGGAGTCCAGAGCCAATAATGCATAAGAAGGAAGATAAACAAGGATGAGCTTCCTTCACTCACTGCTTTGAGGAAACTTCTCTAAGAGGAAACAAGGCATGAAGTCTCAGTGGTTGCTAATATTCTGCTGAATGAACTGTGAAATGCTTTCGTTTTATAGAGAGGGGTGTTACTTTTGCTATCTGGACCATAAGAGGACTTTTCTTTCTATAAATTATGGAATAGATTAAAGAGACCCAATAGAATTAATAAAATTGTCAAGCACAATAAAATTGCTTAGATTATGTGTTTTGTTTACTGTCTTCTCTAACTCTTCTTGAAGGCTTTAGTAGAAGTGGACTTGGCAATAAGGTAATTGAGGATGGAAGAATTTTAATATCTGAATAGCTTGGCAACAAACTTAACTTTCCTACCAAGAAATAGGAATTTCTATATGTGCCAATAATATGTCAATTAAAGAAGAAAGAAAAGTTCAAAAAGAAACAAACAAAAAAAGCACCATATAGGTGCCTTCAGTTACTAATACTGTGCTGTTGAATTGAATGCATCCCCAAGGGATTAGGTGAGGGTTGATCAGCCTCTCACATCTAGAAAAATCAGTGATAAAGTCTAGAAGGGCAGCAGCCATTTTCCAGTTTGCTTTTACTCCTCTCAGAAAGTCAGGTTTTGTGCTGGGACACATGGAAACCTTGACCTGGTTACGTGCATGTGAACCAAGTGTGGAAACTGGATGACCTGGGCCAGTTTGCATTCTCTGTGTTGACTCAGCTAACCTGTTTTTCTGAGGCCAATTTTTCATACAAGTTGCAGAAACATTCTCTTGGAACCCAACTATATTTGGTCAGGAGATTCCCCAGTTTGTTGGGAACAGGAAATCTCAAAACGTTATACTTGCAGCCCTATTAATAAAAGGACATACTAGTCTGGTTCATCCTATCTTTCAAAAACAGAACATCTGGGATTCTGTCTGGCTCAACAGAGGGGACTTTCCCTCGTATTTTAAAAACAGTGTATCAAATAGCTTGCTTTGTGGGAAATGGCCTCTTTCACCTTCAACTTCCAGAGCGAGTAGCACTTTTAACGTGTGTGTACTTGTTTGTTTTATGACTATTCTTCAACAAACAAAGAAGTCAAACAATTGGAACTACAGCCAAAGCTGGATAAGAAGACAGACCTTTAATCATATGCATCTCAGATTTTATATTTATTTATTTTTATTTTTTAAAATATATATATTTATTATTTTTAGAGAGAGGGGAAGGGAGGGAGAAAGAGGGAGAGAAACAGCAATGTATGGTCGCCTCTCACATGACCCTCACTGGGGACCTGGCCTGCAACCCAGGCATGTGCCCTGGCTGGGAATCGAACCGGGACCCTTTGGTTCCCAGCCCGCGCTCAATCCACCGAGCTACACCAGCCAGTGCTAAAATATTTTATTGATTATGCTATTACAGTTGTCCCATTTTTTCTCCCCTTCATTCTCTTCCATGTGTACATCCCTCCCACCAGCATTCACCCCTTAATTTATGTCCATGGGTCGTTACACGTAAGTTCTTTGGCTTCTCCATTTCCTATACTATTCTTAAGCTCCCCTTGTCTATTTTGTACCTACTATTTATGCTTCTTATTCCCTGTACCTTTTATCCCATTCCCCCTCCTCCCCGTCTACTGATAACCTTCCATGTGATCTTCATTTCTGTGATTCTGTTCCTGTTCTAGTTCTTTGCTTAATTTTTGTTTTTGGATTTTTTTTTTTTTTTTTAGGTTCAGTTGTTGATAATTGTGAATTTGTTGTCATTTTACTGTTCATAGTTCTAATCTTCTTCTTTTTCTTAGATACGTCCTTTTAACACTTAATATAATACAGGCTTGGTGATGATGAACCCCTTTAACTTTACATTATCTGGGAAGCGTTTTGTCTGCCCCTCTATTTTAAATGATAGCTTTGCTGGCTACAGTAATCTTGGATGAAGGTCCTTGCCTTTCATGACTTTGAATACTTCTTTCTAGCCCCTTCTTGCCTGTAAGGTTTCTCTTGAGAAATCAGCTGATAGTCTTATGGGAACTCCTTTGTAGGTAACTCTGCTTTTCTCTTGCTGCTTTTAAGATTCTTTCCTTATTTTTAATCTTGGATACTGTAATTATGATGTGCCTTGGTGTGTGCTTCCTTGGGTCCAACTTCTTTGAGACTCTTTGAGCTTCCTGGAAGTCTATTTCCTTCACCAGATTGGGGAAGTTTTCCTTTATTATTTGTTGAAATAAGTTTTCCATTTCTTCTTCCTCTTCTCCTTCTGGCACCCCTATGATTTACATGTTGGAATGTTTAAAGGTGTCCTGGAGGTTCCTAAGCCTCTCCTCATATTTTTGAATTCTTGTTTCTTCATTCTGTTCTGGTTGAACGTTTATTTCTTCCTTCTGGTCCAAATCATTGATTTCAGTCCCAGTTTCCTTCCCTTTACTGTTCATTCTGTGTATATTTTCCTTTAATTTGCGTTTCATAGCCTTCCCCTTTTCCTCCATTTTGTGACCATACTCAACCATTTCTGTGAGCATCCTGATAACCAGTGCTTTGAACTCTGCATCTGATAGGTTGGCTATTTCTTCCTCATCACTTATTTCAATTTTGGATCTTTCATTTGGGCCATATTTTTTTTTGTGTCGGCACTCCTGTTATGTTGTAAGAGACTTAGGTATTACCAGGGCAGGGCAACTCACGTTTCTGGGTTGTGGTGCTGTATGTGAGGGAGGGGGTCAGAGATGGTACAAAGCCCCATGCTTTAGTCACTTCCCCCTCTACCCACAAGCAAATTGGGTCCTTCTGGTGCTAATTCCTGGGTGGGTGGGTTTGTGTATGTTCTAGGACCTTGTGGATCTCTCCAGCAAATTCTTCTGTGAGGCTGGGAGTTTCTCCCACTGCTGCAACCCGCACAGGTTTTTATAGCTAGAGGTTTTGAGGCTTTATTTCCCCATGCTGGAACCCTGGGTTGCAGTCTGTCTCACTCCCCAGTTGTTCCTCCCAGGTTATCCGTGTGCAAATGTGGGACTGCCCAGTCCCCAGGCTGCCACCTTGCCTGCCAGCTCCTCCAGCTGTGGTCTTGGTGCTCGTCTTCTCTGCCTCTCCTACCAGTCTGAATGAATGTGTCTTCTTTAACTCCTTGGTTGTTAGACTTCCATACAGTTCAATTTTCTGGCAGTTCTGGTTATTTTTTGTTTTTAAATTTGTTGTTATCCTTCTTTTGATTGTGCGAGGAGGCAAAGTGTATATACCTATGCCTCCATCTTGGCTGGAATCAAACAGATTTTATATTTAAAATGTATTATTTATCTTAGTGGTTAGTATATTTAGAGAGGAAGTACTCAGTAAACCTTTTCTATCTTTAGGATTATGAGAAAAGCCAAAAAATCTCCCTTTTTTCACCGTATAAATTGTCAAGTTTTGACTTCTAGGTAACTGATTTGATACCCTATTTATTGACTTGAAACTTTAGGGAAGTTCATTTTTCTAAGCCTTTTTTATCCTTAAACTGTGGTGATATTGGAAGCATCAATACTAAGTTTCTTGAAAGTAGTGCTGCCTTATTTTTTGTATATTTTTTCCCAAGTATGCTTTATTGTTTCATGTCTTGAGATAGGTAAGTTGGGGATGGTACCCTTTTTCTGTAAATATTTATAGCTAGTAAGTATTTTAGGATTTACTAAGTATTCTAGGATTTAGGCCATTTGGTCTCTATCACTATTCAAAACTGCTCTTGTAGTATGAAAGCATCCACAGACAGTACAAAATGAATGAGCCTGGCTGTGTTCCAATAAAACTTTATTTATGAACACTGAAATTTGAATTTTATATGCTTTTCATAATTCATGAAATATTCTTAGTTTGGTAATTTTTCAATGACTAAAAATGTAAAATTCATTCTTAGCTCACAGGCTCTACAAAAACAGGCAGTGATGGTAGTTTGCCAATAATCACCCTAACAGAATTTGATTAATCTTTTCTTATAGTAAATATTGTTTATGGAGAAACATAAAATGGGTTTCTTGGGAAGATTCAAGTGTCTTGAGTCATTGTAGAAAATCAAGTAGAGAGCAGACTGATATTTCAAGGGGGCATACTTGTCTGATAAATTTGATTGTGAGCCTCTCTTAAAATAAAGAAGTGGGTGAAAGAAATGACCAGTTGTAATTATAGGCTATTAACTTGGATCCTTTTTGTGGTTGTGAAAGAGTGATTATTTTCTTTTAAGCTGCCTGGCCTGGTTCTTGATGAAGGTATAGACTGTTTTGTTCCTTTAAAGGTTTCAGAGCACTTTTCTACATCATCCCATCTTTTCCTAGGACATCTGTGAGAACTTAAGTGGAATACATAGGTGATGTCTCATTTTACACAAGGGAAAGCAGCAGGCCAGAGAAATTCTGTGACGTTGCCAAAGATTCAATCAACATAGCTATAGGGTCAGGCCTGGAAACTCAGCCTTCCAACTTCTGGCCCAGAGCACTTGCACCCCACCATGCTGCTTTGTGATAGTACCTGGCATTTATAAGTGCCACTGTTTATACAACAAGATCCTTTTTTTTAAGGTTTATTGATATGCTTCTTTTTATTGTTGTTCAGTTACAGTAGTTCTGCCTTCACCCGCATTCCCCTCCCCCACCCCCCAAAAAAGATCCTTTTCATACTACTATTTTATTTAACCCTCAGAAAATCCTGTGAAGTAAGAGAGGCAAGTTTTATCATCCTGTTGCTATTTGAGGCAACTTAAAATCTGATATACCTTCAGTTACCCTGGATCAGACACCCACTATGTGCTAGGGACAAGTCTGGGACTTAGATTTTCAAACTCCTTATTATTATACCATGCTGCGTTATTATATGGAATGGAGGTGATGTCATTACTACCCAAAGATTAAAAAATAAATTGAAAAATAACATCCTGTTCTGTTCCAGCCCTGGCAGTGATTTTTAGTGGAGATTTGTATTAAGAGAATTTTTGCTTTCAAAACACTGTGCGCACCTCTTGTAAAAGGTTGAATTAAACGACTTTATTTTTGATGAGTGGCCCATATAAGTTTATTATTTATTTATTTTGGTTCTTTATGCTTTAGCTCCTTTGGTGAAACGAAGCACTGCCATATTTTTATTGCATACACAATTGTTAAAAGAAATTGAAAGACGCTCGTTAGTTTTAATATTGCATGGATGGAAATATATCTGGCACTTTTAGAAACAGTTACAATTCCTAATAGTGCACTTTAAGAAGTAGTCTGGTTTTCTGGTTTTTTTCTTGATTAAGAAAAATTGTTAAATTTGCTAAAACTTCTTAGTCATCTTTTTTTGGGGAGAAGGTTTCTTCTTGGTGTGACACAGATTTTATTGACTCATTCCTTTCCAGTGTGTGGAAGGGGAGTATCCTCTGGTCAGCCTGAGAGCAAGTTTTCTCCCTTTCTCTATATGCTTCTTTAACTGTTGGACATAAACCCCTTTCAATAAACTATGAATGGCTTTAACTGTTGGAACTATAGTTAAGTTGAACACAAACCAAGTACTCAGACTGCTTCTTACATCTAAACCTGCAACCCAATGTCTCAGAAAATAATGTTAAATATCCTTTGCAAAATGGCTTTTCAGAACCTGCAAGGACTATGGAAAGATAACAGGTTGCGGAAGGGAAGGGCTCGGGTGACTGGTGGGGAAAAATAATTCAGCTTGAGCATGAGAGTTGCGATTTATACTGCAAGAGTCTAAACTTGTCCAAGATCCAAACTTGGCAATATCAAGAACTGAAGCAGAGTAAGAAATTCAAGAGAGGTTTCTAAACTATGTTTCATAACTCTGGATTGAAGTTTACAGTGAAGTTCATTTGATTACACTTTTAAGTATCCTTTCCCAATAACCTTTATAGGAAGATGTAGGATAATTTTAACAATGAAGTGGCAAGCAAATCAGTGTTCTGTGGACTTTCAGAAACTTTACAGTAGGTACTTTTATACTGTAGGTACAGGGATTACAAGTTATTTACAATAAATGAGAAAGGTGTGCTGATTTGGCCACTTACCTGAAGTATGAGTTGAAGCAGGTTGCTTAAACTTGTCCAGAATTATTTACCTGAATAACTGCGATGATGATACTGCATACCTGATAGGCCTGCGAGCATTCAATTGGATTAATATATATGAAGCATGTAGCACATAGCCTGGCGTTTAACTTAGTAAGTGCTCAATACGTATGAGCAATAACCATGGTAGTCACTATTTCCACTGTAGTTTTCTTCTTAAACCTTTGAGGGTGGCCTGGTGAAAGCTGAGTTACTAAGTTTTGTGGGTAAAGAGGTTAGGAAATTTTGGTGCTTGTTTGGGAGGCATTTATGCATAGATACAAAACAGTTAAATTTAGGAGTTTTAAATAAGAAAATTTACTGAAATCTCCATAAAGCCCAATATCAATGTTAAGTATTACTAACATTGGTAAAAATAGCCTACCTGGTACTTTTACTTTCTAGTGCTGGAATAAATAATTTAAAACAAGACTTCAGGAGATAAATTTGTGAGATATTTTTTTAATTTATGTATACGTAATTCAGACTTTTCCAGAGAATTATTGTAAAAGTCAGATGTATGAGAGAATTAAAAATAAAGGTGAGATAAATCAGCTTTTTCTGCAATCTAAAATAATTGGGAAATATGGAAACATAAAGAAAATTAACCCATAAAAATATTTTCATGCTGCCCTAGATGGATGGCTGAGTTAGTTGGACCATCATCCTGTGCACCAAAAGGTTGTGAGTTTGATTCTATTCAGGGCACATACCTGGGATATGGGTTTGATCTTCAGTTGGGGTGTGTACGGGAGGCAACTGATTGATGTTTCTCTCTCTCTCTCTCTCTCTGTCTCTCGTCCTCTCTCTTTCAATTGATAAAACATATCCTAGGTTGAGGATTAAAAAAATGCATTTTCATGCTCTTTTGGCATATTTTCTTAAAGTTTTTATTTTAAACTTAGGGATTTTATATAGAAATAATTACACATTTCTCTTCTTCCCAATTTCTCTTTCTCCAAAAATGTGGATCCTTAAAAAGTTTGATGTAGTGAGGGGACAGTGGATTCTAGTCTAGGCTCTGCCACTTTCAGGCTGTGTTTGCTTGGACCAGTTCTTTTTGTATGTATATAATGAGGGTCATAATTGCACTTAGCTCATAGGATTGGCATTCAAGGCCTTAGAACAGTACTTGGCACTCAGTAAAAATTCTTTCCTATGTTAATTAAAATCCTTAGTGTACTATATTTAATGACTATTTTATCATATAATAAGATAATGGATATTTATTTTGGTAACTTGTTTTCCTTATTAAAAATAACATTGTGATGAATATCATTGAATATAAATTAATATCTGTTATTTTTTTCTTTAAGGTATATCCTGGAAATAGAATCATTTGATATATCTAGCCAATTATGGAAGTACTTTAATAGTCTGAGGAAGTGACTCTGTCTTATTCCTCTCTAACACTTAATATTATTTCACAGTTTACTACTTATTATTGTACAGCTTACTAAGAATGGTTTTTTACATTTTAAAATGTGACATGAAAATTATATGAAATTCAAATTCTAGTGTCCATAAATAGAGGTGTATTGGAACATGGCTGTGTTCACTGGTTGACATCCTGCCTGTGGCTGCTTTCATTCTACAGCAGCAGAGTTGGGTACTTATGAAGTTTGCAGACCTATGCTCTAGGGCATTGACCAAAATTCAAATTCAAATTTATTTTATATTTTTTTATCATTGAGTAGGGGGTTCTGATAGCCAAATATTTCAGTGTGGGCTTTAGAGTCGTGATTGCCTGGGCTTCTAGGCTCTGTGAACCAGCTGGGTGACTTGGGAAAGTAACTTAGCTCCTCTGTGCCCAAGTTTTATTATCTGGCAAATGGGCATAATGACAGTGCCTTTCTGATTAAGTGACAGTGAAGAGTAAACAAAACAAGTGAAGCCCTTCCTATCTCATAGTAGCTGAATGTTATCTGTCATTAATTGGTATATGGTTAACAAATTTGAGTTGGCTGGCTTTTGAAAAAAGAGATTGGTAGGGAAATGAGTGAGTCTAAAATCACTTGTATTTTAGAAAGGTAGATGAATTTGGTCTTTTGTTTACTTAATTGCTTTTACTGGGATTTCTCGAAAATAAAAATACATCTGTTGGTGTTGGGACATTAGGTTCTCCTAACTGTGCCTGGAAAGCTGGAACAAGGCCAGAAGAAAGCTCTGGCTGTGTCCTGGTTCCCAGTCTCACTGAGGGGGAGTATGGGTAGTTGGTTTCTGTCCTGCACAGTTGGCAGGAGGAGAGGACAGCAGCTGGAGTACCAAAGCATCCTGTCTTGGCTATGACCATGAAGATGGGCTTTTGGGGGAGGTTAGGTTTTGTGGTCCTTCCTGCTTCACTCATTGACAGTATCCGAACCATTATGTGTAACTGTTTTTTTTTTACAAAGTTGCATACTTTTACCACTAAGTAACTAGAAGAAGTTAATGTCATGCCTTACTTATGGTAAAATTGTGAAGAATCAAACTGTGTGGTCATTTGGGTTTCTCAGAAGCACATTTCATAGGTCAAAGTGGGTGGTGGCTAGAGGGATCACCACCTAACCAGGCAGCACCTGTCCTTGCCCAGAGCTGAGTCAGCAGTTGTGAGCCCTGCTCACCATCCCGAATCTTGTCATGGTGGGGGCAAAGTCCCAGCTCAGTAGGTACAATAACAGTATTCTCGATATTTAAATGTACTCCAGGAGTGTTTCTGCAATGAAATAAGCATGGTATGTATGGACATATGTATGTATGTATGTGTGTATGTATGTATTTATTTTTACGATTTTATTTATTTATTTTTAGAAAGAGGGGAATTTTAGAGGGAGAAAAACATCTATGCAAGAGAGAAACATTGATTGGTTGCCCTCTGCACAGTCCCAGGCTGGGGACTGAACTCACAACCCAGGCATGTCCTCTGACTGGGAATTGAACCCATGACCCCTTGCTTTGTAGGATGATGCCCAACTGAGCCATATGGGTGAAGGCTTAAGCATGGTCATCAGAACTTCGTTAAAATATAATAGTGTTATCTGCTTGGGCTTCCTCATTATGTTGTCTTCTAAAAACAAAAACCATGCAACATAAACACACCAGATGAAGCCAGTTAGTTTGTGTTCATTTCTGCAATATAAAAAATGGTAGAAAGATTAGGAAATGGGACTTTGTTGTTGAGGGGAGGGTTGTGAACCTGGGAACCATGTTTTGAAAGTGATGTCAGAGGAATCTGTTACACACATATTTATTCCTGCCAATCTTTAAAGAAAGGAAGAGCAGGCTCTGAGTCTTCCCACTGATCATGGGTTTGGGTAGATCTCCAGGTAAGGCCCATTGGAGGATGCAGTGGGCAGCAGCAACCTGGATACTGACCTTGTGAACAGGCATTTTGTTGTTTCTGTTAAACCATTGGTTGTTGATCTCATTGTAGAATCTTAACTGCTCAGGTCTGTGTATGCAAAATAAGGAAGAGAGACTCTTCATTCTTGCTTTATAAAATACTAAAACTGAGTTCTCAAAGAAATCTCTAATACCTAAATGTTCATGAAGTTGTTACTCACAGATAGGCATAAATGCTCTATTAATCAGAAGGAAGAAAAAAATTGGCCCTCTTGAGAATTTATTGTATTGCCTTTGATGTCACTAATTAACTCACTCTGTGTAAGCAGCAACTAGTAACTAATAGCAGGCTAAAAGAAGCTCCATGACATTTTAGAATTCTTAATTCAAGGGTTTTTCCATGCTCATGGAAAATAAGGACTATCTCTCCTCCCTTTTATAGGAGAAGCTGCAGGGGCCCTCAGGGTCCTGTTTCAGCTTTTTTTTTTTTTTCTCTCTCCTCCCTTTTCCCAGGTACAGGTGGGACTTGACTAGTGCTTTCTGCCTGGGGTTTTGAAAGTTGGTTAGTACTGTTGGGTTTGTGCTTGGACTTAAATGCCCCAGTGCACTGAGTAATGTTTGACCAAGTCACAGTAATTCTGTGATGTTCATGTTACCAATGCCCAGAAGCATCATCCCAGGGGTGGCAGTGGTGTTGGACAGGGTTATAGACCTCTGATTTGTAAGGGTTCTGAGGCATAAGAAAAGTGAATGGAAACCTTGTAGGCCACAGGGCTTCCCTAGTGAGGCCTCAGACAAGCTGATAGTGTTACCAGCTTTTCTGATTTTCCAGAAGGGCAAGGAGTGGAACCCTCATTGTACTATCTTTTTTAAAAGGCAGAAGTCTGCTTGCTCTGCATACCATACATCACAGCTCTCTGCTGCTGTGTTGGAGGTGGGGGAGGGGAGGAGATTATTGCCCTTTCAGGTTTTTCATTTCAGTTTATCTAAATTCTCATCTTGCTTTCTCTGCCTATTCTCTTCTGTCCCAGGGAACCCCTTTTGAAGTTGAATGGAGCTCTGTTTACAGCTGAGTAGTGGGGAGTGAGGTGAGAAATTAGCCGTGGGTTGAGCAGTAACCTACTTTTTGGAGCAAATAGTTTCTGGTGAAGGACTGGTGGGATGTTAGTCTAGACTATTTTGGCAAAAAAGAACTCTAGAAGTGTTAAAAATACTAAGATACTCATTCGACTGATGGAGGGAGGGCATTTTCTCTTTCCTTTCACCTTGAGACTTGCAGGTTGATGAAAGCAGGTAGAGAGAGCTACCCTGTAATCTTTGAGTGAAGATTGCTGCGTGGATTCCTCCAAAGCTTCGGGTCCTGCTGCAGCCCTCCTGTGGGTTAAAGGTTGCAGAGAAAGCAGAGGGCTCTTTCCACACCCATCTGGACCATTCCCTCTGTCATCAGCCATTGTTAATGGGAGATGTATGTGTAGCTGCACAAGAGAGGTGTCTGACTCTAAGGGCATTGGAAATGTTCTTAGAGGAGGCATTGTTTGCTATCTCCCTTTGGAAGCCAAGCTGTACACATTTTTGGGAACAGCCCCCAATTAGGCATCACACCCATCTAGATGGAAAGGGGCAAGACTCTGCTTCTAAAAACCGTAGGAACTTTACTCCCCCTTCCTAGGATAATTCTGTAGTATGAATTCTACAATTCTTGACCTCTTGTGTTTTTTTCATTTCTGATCTCTCTTTGTTCAAAGTCATGAAAATTATGACTCGGAAGTGAGAACTTGGGTTCCATTGTTTTTTTTCAAAGAGTATCAAAATGTAAGTAACCAAAGAATTAAAAGCCGACAAGATACAACAAACACTTAATAGGAGAAAAATGAAAGAGTGCTCTTTTCAACCACAGTGAGGCAATTTCCTGGAAGGAAAGCAGAAAAAAGATGCTACATTTCTTGCTTAGAACAAGAAGGTGGGGCTCCAGGCTTGTGGGAGCATTAAGAACTGCAGCAACACTCAACAGCTATTGGCCAAGCCTCAGGGTGCTGTGGAGCATGGTATAGCCCAAATGAGTGTCCTCATGCCTGTGTGGGTAGGATGCTCTAGGGTACCAAGACCCTGAGGTTGCATGTCACACCATAGATTTGTCATTTGTCCTGGGTGCTTCTCAGGAGTGGATGTATGTTGATAAAAACTTAATGGGAGAGTATCAGAGTTTTGAAAATGTGCATAAAAATGTGATTACTCTTTTTTTCTTTTATTGGTGGTAATAGTGGTAGTGGAGGCTGGGAGTGTACAACTACTACTTCAGGTGTCATCCCCCAAACTGTCCAGGAACAGATTTCTTGTCCTGTTCACAGGGCTGTGTGCTTCAGCAAGGCATGGGTGCCAGTCTTCTTGCACCACCTACTTGCAGGGATCATGGCTACTTGTTTCTGATCTGGGAACTGCACTTATTAACACCTTGCCCTGCCACAGCCTTGGGTTGTTGTGAGGGAGTGAGATGATGTAAATGATGAAACTTTTCATAGTGGTAAAGAGATGTTTCTTTTTATAAGGAGCAAGTGTGATGTTTGCTGGTGTGGGAAGGGTCATGAATAGTCATCTGCATATTGATTGAGTCTCAGACCTGTGTTTTAATGTATTTGAAGATGACTTTCTATCATTCAGTTTGGAGGTTTCACAAACTCAGACCTTCCTAAACATGGAAATATTATTTTCTTGTTAGAATCCCATTCGGCTAGAAATCTGAGTATCCGGTCTCCATTCCCCACCTCTTAACATTTTGTTGCTTGCCCCCCCCTGCCCCATTCTCTCTTCATTTTGGTTCACCGAAATCTCAGTGCTACTTTTCTGGGAAAGCCTGTATTCTGACTTCAGTTTTGTAATTTAATGATGGAGAGTTTCCTTAGTAAACCAAATTTAGAGTCCTAGAATGCTTATCTTATATCCAGACCTTGAACATAAAAGGCATTTTATACTTGCAATTGTTCATTTAATGAGCAATTGCAGAGTGCAGGCTGGTTAAAGGATTGAGCTATATGCACTATTATTGCAAGAAGTATTCCGAAATACCAGAAATAGGACGTAAGCTCTGATCAGGGAGACTGCGAGCACAATTACCTTCTTTTCAAATCCTTCTGTGACACTGCGGGAGGAAGGAGGACTTTGAAACTTGAAAGGAAAGAGCTTGCTTTCAACCTCAAAAGCTAGGAGGAAAGGGCTCTGAAATTTGCTCAGAATTCCCAATTCACCATTAGCCTGTTTCTTCCTTTAGCCTCAAGGCATTCTCCGCTTTTTGAAAAGATGTTAAGAAATTCAGTCACAATAGAGAGCCTAGTTTTGAACATGTTTCACTCGGTCCATTGAGGTCTGGGCTCCAGCCTTTGTGTGGGGTGAATTGAGCTGAGCTGCTAGCTGGTTGGAGAGAGGTGAATGAGGAGTCGCTGTGCAGTCGCAAATTCTGGCAAAGAAAGAAGCTCCCCCCTTCCTTTATTTTACAATATGCATTCCTGTAGTACCCTGCTAGTGGCAATATGTGGAGTTGAGCCTGATCTTAAGTCAATACAAAGTACTTGGTTTATAGCATCTCTTGTTAAGTTTGTCTTGTAATTGAAGCTGTTGTTGACCTTGCTTGGGGACCATTTGTAAAACCGTTTATTTAGCATAAACTGAAATAATAAACCCTCCTTCTTTTGGGCTGATTGTGATAGGGTGACATTAGTTTGATTTAATGATTAGCCGCCTGACCCTTCTCCTGGAGAGATCTGCTTGAATAGAGAGAGTTCACTCAGAAGCACTCAGAAAGAATACTAATGAGCTTGTTAAATTTAGCATGGCTCCAACCACTTTTTGTTCCTCTGATGGGAACAGCACTGCCTGGGAGGGGAGAGGAAGGCAGGGAGACACGGAGGATGTTCCTAGAGGGTCTGCACAACTGGAGAAAGCCCACCAAGAGAAGTTTTCAGAAAGTAGCCAGCCAGAACCTGGGCTCTGAGTTGTAAGTATTGTCGTTCCTCTTACACGCTGTCTTCTATGTCTTGGGGGAAGAAAAGAGTAATGGTGTTAAAATGGAGTTTAAGGGAACAGTTTGAGATTGAAGTTAATTAAAAAAAATGTGAACACTTCTACCATGAGTTCCTTCCTAATCAGCTAATTTTTTAGGGCAATAAGAAGTGTTCCTAGTTAGTGATGCAGTGTAGGGTTTTATTTTTATACAAGTCTTAGGTGAATATACACTTGTTTCCTGGGTAGTGAGAAATTGTCAGGAGTTTGTGAGCAGTGCACACAGGAGGAGTGTGTGTTCTAGTCCTGCTTCACCCAACAGGATTACTTTCTTTTAATCTTTATTGTAAACAGTCTGAACAGTGTTTGCGATGAAGCAACTTTTGAGTTCTTAGAGTTTATGGCACTTGAATGCCCAGCTTGATGTCAGTTGCCTTTGGATGAGTTTGTAAAATCTGGGACAGTTTCTAAGATATGATGTTTGGGCAGCTCTCCATTTGTTTCAGGAATTCATTGACTCAAGTACTGATACAAAGAAAGAAGGAAGTATTTTTTCCCAAAACTTTTTAGTGAACTGCACAATTTGGTGTGACCCATAAGCATTCAAGCATTTAAGCTGAACAGTTGCCTCCTCTTTGGCTGTTAAAGTACACTGGCAGATGCTCCTGGAGCAGTGGGTCGTTTGCTTACATCTTTGCAGTGGACTTTTCCTTGTTGCCATGGTGGACAGTATGTTTCTGTCAATAATTTGGCCTGGCGTAGCTGTCTGCACTGACTCTCAAACTTTATTGAACAACTTGGTTCAACTGAACAAGATTAGACAGCATTTGTCTTTCGGCTTGCTGATGTGGTTGCCAAATTTATAAGAGCAGGCAGGAATATTGCTTGGAAGGTTTTACTGGGGAGAGTGTGCTTTTAAGCCCTGTAGCTGTTTGTATTCTGGAGCATGTCTGCTGTCAAGTTTTCATCTGAATACCCATCAGAAGAAACTCAGTGCAAGAGGTAAACTTCATGAAATATTTGTCTACTGGAATGTTTTAGAGAGGGAGGGTAGGTAAAAATGTGGTAGACTTAACCATTGTAACAGTGAGACTGATGAAAGTTTCCACATTAAAAAAATTGCCTGCTTTTTTATTACTTCAGTAAGGGAATTTGTTAATTTTTTCCATTAAGTATTTGAACTTTGCTTATTTTTCTAGAACTTTAATATTCATATGTTAGCTTAACTCTCATGAACAAAATAATTAATTTTTAAAAAGTTAAGTACTTGTGAAAAAAGAATCATTGAGCTAAAAGAAGCCCCCCCCCCCCAAACTTCCTTCTCCCAGGAGACTGGGGGGGGGATGGGAGGACTCTGGATAGACCTTGTCAATTATTCAGTTACTCATGAGGTTGGATTCAAATGCTCATTATAAAAGCGTGGCTTCAAAGAAACTCACTCGGTTTAGAGATACAGTTTTAAGAGAAGAAGAGTTAATTTCTTCTAGGACTAGTAAATCAAGGGAATCCTGTTTTAAACCTGGAAGAGATTAGTAGAGCTTGGTTATTCACCTTTCCCAGAGATGCTAATTACTGTATACCTCTCAGCCCCTCCTGGTAAGTAAGGACTTGCTGGCTTTCCTAGTGAAGGTCCTTTCTACAGCATTTGCACCTCAGTGCTACACATTCAGGTTGAAATAAAGGTTTTATGCAGGCATAAATTAGTGGAAAATATGACTTTGGTCATTTGTTGGTTACAAAAATTTTTAATAAAACTATGAGTTTTAGTGCGTTTAACACCTTTTTGCTTTTACATAGTTGCAAGCCCTTATTCTATGGTTTGCAACTTTATTGCTAATGAAGCACAGGAGTGGACTAGTGCCTAAAAAATATTAATCAGAAGGAAAATAAAAATGTAGGTTTTTTCGGTAGTTTGTTTTTAAATTAGCCAAAGCATGGTTTGAATTGCTTTTGTAAAGATCAATGTGTGAAAATGTGAAATTACACTATTTTTAGTAGTTTTTCGATGGATTAAACTCATAATTTATCCCATAATTACAAGATTTGGGGTGCGGATCTGCACAAAATAATGTTTCACAGTTAACCTGTAGTAGTCAGCAGATTCACTTAAAACCAAAACATACCTCATGTACTGTTTTGCCAAGTTATTTGCTAGGCTGAAAAAACTCATAGCTTATTTCTTAAAGTCCTAGACATAGGCCGAAAGACTGTTGGCTTTAGATAGTTTGGTAGTTTAAGCCATTAGTCAACACAAAACAATAGTGGTTAGTTTGTATTTTGATGCTTGTCTGTGTTTATAGGTATACTTCTTTCTGAATTTGTACAAACAACTACGAAACTACTAAAGCATACTTTCTCTGTTTGTCAGGGGCTCTCACCTAGACATATGTGCTTTATGGAATACTTTGAAGATAAGTTTGTATATTGAGATATGTTAAAAATTTGTCCATGTAAAATGTACAACAATATTATTATTTATACTCAAATATAGTTGTGTTTTTTAGATCAGGAGTTTTCAGATTAGATGTCTCAGCAGTGCCTGAACAACTGTTTTTTCATCAGCACTTATCTTTCAGAGAATAGTCTATTGTTTAAATGCAGAGCTTGTTGGCATATGTAGTTTTGGAGTATGTGTATGATTCTAATAGATGAATTAGTTCTCTTGCTGTGGGGTCAGATCCCAGTTTGGTTTAATTTTGTGTGTGTTTCTTTGATCTGCTGTTGTAGAAAGGTATCCAATCCCATTTGCAGAGAACCATATTGGATAGATGGAGAGTTCTTACAAATCAAAGGAAACCAGAAGTATTAGGGAGCTGGGGTACCAAATATATGAGTAATGTTAGTACATTAATGTTTCTTACATGTTTGAAACAATGCCTGGACCCCACCTAGAGCATGTACATATATATCAGCATAATGGATGCCTTCCTAACCCCCAGAGCGTTTTCACACTTGAATTTTCACCCTCATTCCTTTTTCCGTTTAGTTATCAGCTCTGTGCTATGTCTGAAGCAGGAAGTGTCTTGCAAGGGACCCTGGAGGTTTCCATGGGGCAGCTTTATCCTTTGTAACCAGTGGGTTTTCTGTGCCACTTCTCACTCTGTTAAATCTCCATTGGGTTACAAATCACGCAAAAAACTAAAACACAAAAACCTCTGGGTTACTTTCTAACAGGTCATCCGCTGAGGAACAGAGGCCCCTTCAACCCCAGGATCACCCAGAGCCTCAGTGAGTGTCTAGACATCTGTTGTCCTAGAGGCCCAGCTTCCTCGGACAGATGAGGGGAACCTGCACACCCCCTGCTCTAGGCTGGCAAAGCATCCACTCTCAGTGGGACCTGCAGGGGCATTGGCAAGGCCCTGAGGAAGAGCCTCACTAGCAGATTCAGCTGTAAGCTTGTGATAACTTGCTGATTCTCACTACATCTTAATTTAATTGGCCCATTTCCAGCTCCCCTTTATCCTTCCACTTTTATTTTGGACCCTTATTCATAAGCAGTTTTATCTGAAGAACATCCCATCATGGTGCAGCTTTCAAAGTTGCCAAGAATGAGAAAATGGCTTCTTCTTTGGAGGGAGACCTAATTGATGACTATTTTTGAATTGTTCCTTGAATGGTCACAGAGCTTTTATGTTCCTTCTTTCTTTAGAGGATGAAAGTCCTGGACAGACCTATCACAGAGAGAGAAGAAACGCAGTCACTATGCAGCCACAGAGTGTCCAGGGGCTTGGCAAGATCAGTGAGGAGCCTTCAACATCTAGTGACGACAGGGGCTCACTGATCAAGAAGGAGATCCATGGGTCTCTGACGCACCTGGCTGAGCCTTCCGTCCCATACCGTGGGGCTGTGTTCGCCATGGACCCCAGGAACGGTTACGTGGAACCTCACTACCGTAAGTGGGTCCTGCCTCACAGCATGTGTTCGAGAGCCATGGGAGTCTCTGCATGTGTGTGTGCACATGGGCTTTATGAATTATTTGGCTTACATTAGTTTATATAAGTGTTTCATTTACTTTCCACCTTTGTTCTTCTCCCAGTTCGTGTCCATTCTTTTTAGGGAGAGGCATTTCCTTTTATCTCTAAGTAACTTCAGGCCTCAGTGGGGTGGCTTTCAGGAAGGTGACCATGTGTGGCTCATTCACATGGATCTTTCCTGGCAACTGGAACAAAATTTGCTTTACCCAGCTAGGTGCTGCAGGAAGAAAATTGGTTGATTGGGGAGTAATGAAAGTCGGCTGCATTAGCTGAAATGTTTGACAGCAGCAATTCCCATTTTTAATGAAATTTTGCTTAATTGTTGAGGAGGAACAAACCTATTTCAAATCTGTACTAAATTTCTTAACACGGAAGATTTTTCTATATGCTCTACTTTCTTCTCTAACCAGAAACATTGGAAGTTTCCTTTTTCAGCACTGATAAAATTTAAGAAATCAATGAGGACTCTGAACAGAGATATATAATGGTTTTCTGCTGAGGCGCAATATAAAGAAAAATATTATGTGTTGAGTTTATTTCTGGCCTGTTTCTAGTTAAAAAATATAATTTTGTTCTGGAATAATGAAGTTGGTATTGAGGTACCAAAGTTTGTGGCTCTTGATTACAGATTTATCACTTTGCCAGGGTACAGACTTGCCATTTAACCTTCCTGGCTCCAATTCCAGATGATCCATTGAGCTCCAGAATAGGGGACTGGTTCTTGTTTCCCTTTATCCACATCATTCAGAAATTTTAGTGTTTTAAGGCAAAAGGTCATTAGCCAGATGCCTGATTATTGAGGAGAGCTGATTAGTGCATGTTTTCTTGCTCAAGAAAGTGCCCAGGCTAAAAGCTAATTCCATTTCTTCATTAGTTGGCTTGCAACAGAGGGTGATTGTCCCTCATCAGGGCTCAGATCAAAGGGCCTTGCACAACCCAAAGTTTCAGCAACTGCCTCCCCACAATATATTGTTGGTAAAGATGGAAGATTATGTTTTTTTTTAAGTGGAGAGAGAATTTTTTAAAAAGTGGTCAGAAGTAGGGATGAAAAGTTTTATGGATCCTTAAAAAGCCTACAACTTCTGTTTAAAAAGTGCTTATCAGTCCTGTTGCTGCATTGCTTCCACAGCTGCAGAAATGAGAAGGCGTAATATGCATGTTTCTGTCCTCCCATCATTAAAAGGTTATTTCATTTTCTTTTATTTTAGGAATGAGAGTTGAAAATTGTGTTGGTAGGGCCTTTCTCTGAGCACATTTCTGTTCACTACATTGTATTTTTATTTATTGGTCTCTGTTAGAAATCATTTGTCACTCTGTTTAGAGGGCATAGCACCAATAGGTTGGCTGTTCTTTAGCTTTTCCTACAATGTTGTTCAAATCACTATTAAAATTACGATAACTTACGAGCTATGTAAGTTGTCTGTTAAAAAATGGCATGTATTACTTTGACCCACCATTCCAATATAGTCCCTAAATTGGCCATAAATAAATGATATCATTACATATGCAAGGTTTGTGTGGAAAAAGTCCAACCATTGTTAATATAATGAGAACAGTTTGCACGGCATTGATGTGACGTGGCAGCCAAGGAGAGTGGACTGGAATGTGCATGTGTGAACAATGACAACTTCACTGTACTAGTCAGTGGGGGTGGTGGATGCCCTTGAGTGAGCATGTGTACTGTGTGGCTGTCACATTCAAAATGACTGAGCAAGTAGAGCAACAAATCTACATCAGATTTTGCATTAAGCTTGAGCATTCCTCTGTGGAAACTATTGATGATTCAGAAGGTGGCAGCTACGGGGAAATGGTGACTGGCAGCTTTATCACAACACACCTGCTTGTGCATCATATCTCATGCACAGTTTTTTGGTGAAACATCAAATCACCCAGGTGACTCAGCCCCGCTACAGTCCAGATTTGGCACCCTGTGACTTCTGGCGTTTCCAAAAACTAAATCACCTTTGAAAGGAAAAGAGATTTCAGACTATTGATGTGATTTAGGAAAACAGGATGGGGCAGCTGACAGCGATTGGGAGAACTGTGTGAAGTCCCAAGGTGCCAAATTTGAAGGGGACAGGGGTGTCATTGTCCTATGTACAATGTTTCTTGTATCTTCCTCAATAAATGTCTCTAGTTCTCATATAATATGGACAAGGAGTCCTCGGGATTACACAGATTGGTTTAGCAATCAGGATATTTGAGTTTAAGTTCCAGCTTTGTCACTTACTGGCTGTGTGACCTTGGCCAAGTATGGTGACCCCTCTAAGAGTCAGTTCCTAACTGTTGAATAGGGGTGATATATGATTCCTATCCTAAGGTGTTCTCTTGAGAATTAAGTGAGCCAGTGTAAATAAAGTATTGAATAAAATCTTGGGCTCATGGTGAATGCCTCAAAAGTATTATGATAGTTGTTGTCCTCTGACTCCTTCCTCTTCCTATTCGTATTTCCCCCCTCTCCCTTCTCTGTTCATCATCATCATCATCATCTTCATTGATAAGTTCATTCTTCAGACCAAGTTATTTTTGTTAGTGTTGCAGTTGTGTTTGGTTCAGGGTAGACTGGCTTTTCTCTGCCAGACCTGCTCACCTGCCTCCCTGAGGTCAGTGTCTCTTATAAACACAGATTAGAGATGAAGTAGATGCTTATAAGCCTTAGGAAAAGGATTGGTGTGGTCAGAACTCTGTTCTGTGGCCTTCGAAACATAGCCCTTTCTCATAGAGTCTTAGTGTGTTGGCTATAATTTTTTCCTGTTTTGTAAGTAAAGACATTTTTAAACTTTTAAATGAGTTTGAGAAATTTTAACATTTTAGATTCTCACCATAAAATGTTTTATGTAACAAATACAAACTTAATACATGTGTAAAATGAAAGGTACTGTATTATTTATTTATATTAAATAAATATAAGTAAGTGTCCTAAACTAAATTCAAGGAGTCAGATAGGATATGACTTTACTTTTTCTAGAACCTTGTTGGATTATTTAATGTTCTACTAGTATAAACAGTATTTTTTAGGTACTTTATAATAAAATCTGTTAGATTTTGTCTGGCTTGAATTATACAGTAAGGCTAATAACTGATGTGATACTAAAGTCGATAGATCTTCTGAGAGTTGTTTAGTATGTGAGAAAAACACCATCTTTTAAAAATGAAATGTAGAAGTTTGCCTTGGTCAGGTAGCTCAGTTGGTTAGAACATCGTCCTCATTATATCAGTGTTGTGGGTTTGATCTCCAGTTGGGGCACATACAAGAAGCAACCAATAAATGCAAAAATAAGTGGAACAATAAATTGATATTTCTTGCTCTCTCTCTCTCCTCCTCTCTCCATCCCTCCTTATCTTTCTAAAACCAATAAATTAAAAATAAATAAAAATGAGATATAAAAGGTGATTATGTTTTTTTACCTTGTGTTAGTCCTGCAGCATTGTCAGTAACACAAATTCATTGCAGACCTTCAGCAGCTCAAGGTTTAGAGACACCTTTTTAGGCCATTCCCTTTTCCTTTGAGTCCTGTGCCAGCTCCATCAGGCTGTGGGAGAGAAAAGACTGCTAACACAGTGTAGCTGGGTATCTGAGCACTCACAGTAATTCCTTCATTTCTCTGTGGTTGGAAACTGCAGACTTTCCAGGATGCCTAATTTGTGCTTCTATATATACTAACTTTGTGTTTCTAACGTGTGGGCAGGCTTCCTGAAAGACCGGAAAATGGAAAATCATTTTTTTCCTCTCAGAAGGATGTCTGTAGAATTTTAAATGCACAAGACTTCATTATACTTGGGTATATATACAATGTTGCATCTTCACAAATTGCACTTAGGCAGGATTCAAAGTATTTTGGGTTTTGTGGGTTTGACTTAAAAAAAAATAAGAAAACGCAGGAATAATGGGTACTTAGAACATTTGCAACATAATGTTTGGAATAAAATCCTCCTTGTGGGAGCATTGGGGGTTATTCCGTCATGAAGGGAACTGTGGATGAGCTGTATATCAAGGCTGAAAGTAGACAGATGTTCAGGCTGCATGGCTCAGACATGGTGTGGTGCTGACCGTCTCACGGCAGCAGGATCACTAGTGCTTGATTATTGGGGAAGCATGGGAGGGGCCGGATTTGAGGGGCCTGACTTTAGTTAGGATAAGGACCCCTTACCTCCTGCCCAAGGATTTCTCAGCAGTTTTATTCTGCTTCTGTTCCATCTGTAGCCAGATATTTCAAACCACCATCATCCCCTGCTTTCACTTACTTCCATGCATTTATTCTTTTATAAACTTGCAAGGCAGGTGACATGATAGTTAAAGTATTCCTGTACCCTAGGCGACACTTAAGTTTTATTCTCCTCCTGTTACAGGAAACATGTGTTTCATTGTCTTCTATCATTGTCTTAACTGTGAAGAGTTGAGTTTTCTGACTGTTCTACAGAGATATTTGGGGGCAGTTTCTTGGATTCACTAATCATGTCCTATAGGTTCCCTGCTGGTTTTGTTAAAGGGGAAAGAAAGATGCCCCCTTTTCTAAAATTTCATTTCTCTTTTAAAGTTTTATAGTTATGTGAAGACTGCCTTTCTTCTGCCCTCAACTTCTGCCAAGCAGGAATTCCTCCTGGAAAATATGATTCATTCTTCCATGTCAATGCTGTGATTGAAAACACACTACTGGAGTTCTTCCTTATATTTACCAGCTCAGATGACAGGACTATTAGTTGCTAATTAGCAAAATCTGAGGAAGTAGCTTAATGAAAAGAAACTGAATTTTTAATTGCTTATATTTATTTTCTGTGGAAAGCTGATATGCTGAGACCACTTGCATTCTTTAAAAAAAAATTCATGTAAGATTATCTTCCTGTCTGTTTTTATGTTAGGTGACTTACTATACTCTTTAGAAATACATTTTCTAATAGAATGGGAGAGAAGATGTGTATTTTACATATTTAATAGGTGCACCTGCTCACATTTCTCTTACTTTGGGAGTGTCTTGTGCAGACTAAGACAAAAATGCCTACAAGGCACAAATGAACAGTTTGGTGTCGTGCAAACTGCAAAGGCAGTGACAGTTTTCTGAGCACACAGCTCTGTTCTCACCCGGCTGTCTTTACCTCTTGGAGAACAGTTGATGAACCCAGCAGGAGTGTTTTGGCTTTCTTTTTTTTTCCCCCCTTGGAACAGTAGACTGTTTAAACCTGAAAGACTGATGCTGGGTCATAGTCCCGGGGCTTTGCTAGTTATCTGGCTTTTTTGGATGTAGTCTTGACTTGTGTGGGAAACTAAAATGGGAAATGCAAACAAGTCTGTGAACCTTTGCAAAACTGTTATGTGTGAGTTTAAGAGTAGCTTCCTGCTAATTCTTGTCTTTCTTTTAGAAATTCGATATAATATCCAAGCTTTCGGTCAACAGCCCTGAGGTAATGCTTGAAGACTAGAAACAATGAGCCACTTCCATGTATTTTTTAAAAGAGCTACATTGCAAGATAACTGCAGAAAGTGGTAGAAATTTTAGGATAATTCTTAGAGTTCCCATTGACTCTTACCAGTGAATGTTGACTACTCTTGTGCCTAATGTGAGTGAGATTTTCATATTGATCTTGGGAGACAGCAAGTGAGACTGGGAACCAAGGGTGAAAAAAGCATTGTAGCATTTGTAAAATTAGTTACTGATTGTATCTATTGAACTTTGGTGATGTATTTAGTAGAGGGGTCCAGGGAAAAGCTTGACTGCCACTTGGGAGAGGAATAGAAAGAAAAGGCTAAGGGAGATCATGTTGTAGAGAAAATTAATTGGCCTGTTGGTGGTGCACTGGCCAAGCTTTCTCTTCCACCGATGGCTAACACAGTCGTCCCCTGAGGCAAGTCAGGCTTCCTCTGGCCAGCTGCTCAGGGTGCACTGCTCATACTGTTGTTCCTTCTAGAATAGTTCTTGCCTTTCTTCCTCACCTTCAAGTCCTATTTATTCTTTGAGCCCTATCTAAAGGCCACTTTCTTTGAAACTTTTTTTAAGTTTCATCTTACAAAAATATTTTCCTACCCTGACACCGAGTAGATGTGTTATTCTCACCTTTAAATTCATCATAGTTACGTCCTTGTGTTGTCCATGTACACTGATCTTCAGATTGTTAAAGAAAAAAAATCACAGGCCAAAAGGCATCATTTATGCTAAAAGCCCATGAAAGCAAACCTAGATTTAATAACTGATCTAATTCCAATTTCATTCTCTCCCAGAAACGTAATCTTAATCACTAGTATTGAATATTCTGATCAAGCCCCAGTAAGGCAATCTGTCTGGTTGACTCACTCAATGCCTTGTAGAAAGAAGAGGCAGTTTACATGATAAACACCCTACCCCTTTTCTTCCCCCAAAGAAAAGGTGTCCTGGTCCCCAAATAATCTTTTCTTTCACTAGTAGCTCCCTTGACCACCCCACCACACTCCTCCTGTAAAACCCTTTCATCTTGTACAACTCCTTAGAGCACTCTCTTGGTTTCTAGATGGGGTGCTGCCCGTTTCATGAATTGATACAGCCAATTTCATCTTCATATTTATTTGGTTGAAATTTGTTTTTTTTAACAGAATAATGTGGTAGTTTAGGGGCAGTACTGAGCTCTTATATCCATCAGAATTCCTAGGGCAGGAACAGCAAGGTATATTAATGCCACGTTAGGGCAGAGAAGGGCAGACTGTTCAGTTGCTTGACCTCAGTTACTCCAGAGATGAAGTTTGTCCAGAGCCTGCTGGTTAGAGTTGGCTACTTGGCACCCGAAGAAATTGATGCTTCTACCTCCATTTGACAACTTAGTCATTCTATGTAGTCTATGATCCAAACTGAATTACCCAATCCTTTTTAAAAGTAGGCAGGGTTTAAAGTATTGATGACATAATTATACATTTTAAAACATCAATATTTGTTTCCACATACATAACAGACATTTAGCACTGCTAGGATTCTCACCTGTGGTGGATCGTCTTACTTTGGAATAAATCAGTACTTGACTCACAGATGTTAATGAGGACCCTCATTTTTAAGTACCCTGGGGATACCACAGGACAAACATTCTCTCATCTTGACAGCCATCTTAAATTGAACAGGTATGTATTTTTCCTATAGTTAAGGTGAGCATGATATTTCTTTCCCATTTTCCAAATTTCAGTGATTTGTCATATTTTCAATAACCTCTAGGCAATTCATGATTTTGGTAACATCTTTCCAATTTTTTAACATCCAGGTATGCATGTAACAGGAGCCTTTATTGACAAACTGATTTGGGATCATAAATCCAGTTGTTTAAATATTTCATATAATTCTTTTCTTTTTCTAATTTGGCACATACTCAATGCAAGTCACAATTTTTTTCTAGTTGCTAATAGTTTCTTTTCCTCCCTTCCCCCTTCGTTTTTTCCTTCATTCTTTGTAGAGTAAACCACGAGAAATACAGCAACTCCTGCTATTTCATAGCAATTTCCTAGTAGCTTTCCACCCCACTTTTCAACATTATCTCTGGTTCCTCCTTTTCCTTATATAATTAAAGAATGTTACCTTTGATGTCTCTTGAAAGCTGCATCTCCTGCTTTAGCTTTCTTGATCTGTACCTGTAAATTTGTGCTGTGTCATCATACTTCTTAGTGAAAGGGCTGCATTTTCTCTCTTTGTGCCTTTTGCAGCTTGGTTTAATAGAGGGTAACTGATTCAGCATTTTATTGTTCCATTCTTCCTATTTCTGGTAGAGTTTGGATTCTAGTAGCACTCTTTGAAAAGTGTTCAACTTCCTCAATTCTGGTAGGTTTTACACTTGGGCTTCCACTTTGGGGCTCTCCTGCAATGAGTGTCTTCCTGATGTCTTCCCTCCTTTTGGGGATCCAGGCTTTTTATTAAACTCAGTTTTTGATGAGTTTTTCCTTAGAACAAAATAAGAAAAAAATCTGGATTCATTTCGTTGTTCATCTGTCATTGTTAGTTGAGTACATGCTTACTGAGAGTCTCCTCAGTGCTCACCAGTGTTGGAGAGAGCAAGGTCCCTGCTTCCATGGAGCTACAGGCTGATGGGACATTGAGAAAAGTAGATAAGCCAATGAGAAAGTACACCCAAAGGATGTATCACAAGAGACAGAAGCTGGGTCCTTTGGGAGCAGGTAACACACATACCTGACTTAGACTTGATGAGTCCAGAAAGTTTCCTGGAGGAAACGATCTACTCCCTGGCAAAGGGGTAGAGAGGAATATTTGCAAAGGTCTGAAGGCCAAAGGACAACCTGATACCTGTGAGGACCTGAGAAGTCTCTTTGGTTGAAGGGTGGAGCTCAGAGAAGGGAGTGACAGGAGACAGAATACTTGCAGACCAGCATGTTCCAGGGGGAGCTGGCCCTTTGCTGCACCAGTCAGGGTGATCCCTAAGACTTGTTTAATGGCCTTTTAATATTTAAACAGGTCTTTGGGTAGCTGTGTTTCCTGTCACTGGCCCCCAGTGTCTCTGTTGCAGAGTTTAATTGCCTCCTTATTCTACTTTGCCAGTGTGTCATTCCTATCCCACAGTCCTTCTGCACTTTTGTGGTTGGCTTCCCTTTTCATTGGTTTTCAAGAGCTGCTGCTTCCCCTGTGTAGCATGTCATATTTTCCCTTGATGAAAACAAACTCCATTTCTACTTTTTATTTTTATTTTATTTTATTGGTGAACTCCCAAATACCCTAACGTCAGTCAGGCTAGAGAAATTGTGTAAAGGGCCTAATGTGAGGTTGGTGATAGAGGTCAAGAATAACAAAGTAAAATTCAGCTGGGAAATCCAGTAGCTATTACCGTGGGGGAAAATGGGAACAAAGACATCCAGTGGTGGGATAAACCTGCAGTCTGGCCTGGAGAGAAAGAGTCTTAAAGGAGATGGAGAGACAACCCCCATCCCCAGGAGGAGATGTATTCTCTCTGTGAGAGGCTGCAGGGCTAATCAGCTGACATTGTACAGGTCAGAGGGGGACCCTCTAGGAAGCTGGGTGTTTACTTGCCCACTATGGGGATGCAAATCTGCATTTTGATTGTGCTCCTAACTTGTGAGTTGAATAAAAGGAGGCACCCATTTCCTTCTTTAGAGAGGAGCAGAAAGGTGCCCATAGCAGGTGCTAGGGAAATAAGACAAACCTCCCTCTTTCAGTGTACTTTTGTGAAATAAACCTGCTTTCAAATTCAGGAAGATATAAAATTTTACTCCTGTTCCTGTATTACCTACCCTCTTAAGCAAGGAATGTCATAGAATGCCATTGCTCTGCAACCCACCCTGAGTGGTCAGTGTTCGCCAAGCAATCAAGCCCTTGTTCTCATGGAGAACATACACCAAACTCTTGGGCAGAAACATCCATGAAACTCCCGTATTCGGTGCTCTGCTACTAAAACAGGTGGTGTGCTAGGGAGACTCCGGTGGATTGATAGACCTTAGAATGGGCAGGGCAGGTCAGAGCAGGGCAGACCTTGCTCAGAGATGTCTTTATAGTCAAGACCCAAATGACAAAAAGGAACTAGTCATGGGAATATATATGTAAGGGGAGAATACTCCACTGAAAGAGTAGAATTTTTGGATTTTCTGTTGGCATGTCCAGGAGCAGAGAGAAGGCTAGTTTGGTGGGCTGGCGAAGGGGTAAGACAAGGTTGGGAGGACCTTGTGGGCCAATGGAAAGCCAATGGAGGGGGTGCCTTGAGTTGATTTTTATTTGAAGAATATCACTGTGGCTGGTATGTGAGGATTGTTATGAAGGGGCAGAGTGTAACATTATGGTAGTTACTCAATAGGCTCGTGCAGTAGTCCAGGTGGCAAATGGTCCCCCTCTCAGAAAGTATAGCCATTTGAAATGAGCCCTTTCTCTGTGTGTCCCATATTATGCCACTGGCTTTAATCTTGAATTCATTAAATTAGCACATCATATTTATGAGAGATGTCTTGAGTTTTCCTATTGAGAGATGAGGAAACTGAGGTCCAGTAAGGCTAAGTAAATTGTCCATTTTTATGTGGTTTGAAAGTGATTGAGCCAAGGTTTGAACCCACATAATTTGGCTCCGGAGCTCAAATTCTTAACTGATGTCTGGAACTGCTGAAACTTCAAAATGGCAGTTCAGGGGCCTGGCCATGTGGGTGGTGGTTTAGCTCATTAGGGAGGAGCTTGGGAACTCAGCTCGAACCAGGTGTTGGTGTTAAGTGGTGATGGCAAGGGCTTGGAGGGCCTGTGGGAGGGCAGGCTGGCTGTAGCTCACATGTCTAGACATTCATTAATGTATCAGCATGGAGGGCACAGGTATGCTTGGTGCTATCTCTCTGGGCATTGCTGCATGGGAGGGAAAGAGAAATTCTTTTTCAATTAATACTCTCCTAGAGATTTAGAAGTGACCTATGACTTAATTATGGGGAGGCCTCTGGGTTCTCTCTGTGCCTCTTTGTTTTGGTGGTATAGGTGTGTGGGGAATCACTGACACCACTTACTGTGGAACAGGTACCACATGCTAGGCACTGGGCTAATGACTCCATTACATTATCTCATTTAGCTTTTGCACAGACCACATTTGGCATCAGAATATACTGGGCTCACAGTGCTGGTTTGAGCTTGGACTCCACAGCCAAAGTTTTGGGAGCTCATGAGGCAGGCCTCACTTGCTTTACTCTTCTACTTGTCTTGTTAAACCTCCCTGCCCCCCAATACACTAGTGAGCTTTCACATGTCACCAGGATGATACAGTATGTGGCCCCACCTAGGCCTTGTCTGGGGAGAGTGACCCCTCACCTTTTCCTCTGTGTGATACTCAGGACAGCCAGACTACCCTGCTCCATCCAGGAGAGGAAGTGTCAGGGAGAGCACCCCTTTTATGTATAAGTATACTTGGACTCTTATTAGAAGGGTTGGGGAGGAAATACAAATGCAGGCCATTTTGCCCCCCAAAAATCTTGGTGTCCCATTAATGTGGGCAGTTCCTGGTCTCTGGGCTTTGGTGTCTCAGATAAACTAAGAATCTTGGGGAGAAGCAGTTAGACATGATTAAGGGGCTGGAGAAATGATTTATGAGGAAACATGAAAAGTACTGAATACGAATAACAGGGACACTGCAGGCTAAAGAGACACATGGCACCTCTCAGTGAATAACTTAAGGCAGCGATTTTCAACTGGGATGCTGTGAGAGTTTTTAAAACATTAAATATCTGACTACCATGCCAAGGCACTGACCTCTTTCCCCTTAGATTGTCAAAAAAAAAAAAAAAAAGACAACAGCCAACACAGCAATGGCCATCCAGTGTGAGTGAATCAAAATTATACCTATTTTTTTTGTCAGATTGGCAAAAATATTTTTTTTGTTGTCCTGAAGAATTTTAGTAGTTAGTTTCTGTGCACCATGAGATGAAACAGGCTGAAAATCACTGACTTTAAGAAATGGATGCTAAAGAGGGACAAGACTGAGGGGATAATCAAGGAGAAGACAGTGGGGCCCCTTTCTCTCAGGGACCTTCAGGTTGGACTGGTGTTTGCTGTAAAGACTAATGTGAGCTATCAGACCCTGTCTGCACAACATTATGTTTTAGGAGACTTGATTTGACTTGAGACATATCAGGATCTGGTTATAAAGATAAAAGTTGTCACAAAGGTTCCACTGTATCAGGAAAACATGAAAAGTTAATATTGAAACTTTTAAGGGTGATTACAGAGTCCTTGAAATATTTATAACTATAAGAGTCTGAAAGTTATGGAAAATTGTTACACAGCATTTAGAGAGGGCAAAGAGATGACTTCTTAGATATGTTTATTGATTTCCTAATATTGACTTAGTGCCACACACAGGAGAAACAAAGAGTGTGACGCTGGTTTTTGATTTTATATTTTGGGGAGAGAGTGCGTGAAACAACACATGAAAACAATTAAGAAACCTATCAACAAGTATGAAATAAAAGGATGGATGGCCTGAGCTGGGGCTGGGGAGGGCAGTTTCGGATTCCAAGGGGGTCTTATAATACAGTTCTGACTCCCTGGCAAATTTTAATCCAGTATGAAATTTCTCTTCATTAACATTTCCCTCTTCCTTCCCAATAGCAAATTTATAGACTCTGAGATATTCACATAACACATACACTGATGCTGCATTTTCTTTCTGCTTAATTTGTGCCAGCTGTTACTAACCTTCATGTCTGTCTTTCATTAATTTATGAGGAGTTCTGAGCGGCAATCTGAAAGGCTCCCCTGAACTTTAGACTTTTGGGGTCAAGTTTCACATTAGTTGATCATGACCCTTGCTAACATTTCAATATTTGAGTTTGTGCTGCCTCATAACCTCTTCAGGGCCCTTTGGTGATGTGTGCTTGAATGTTCTGTCCTGGCACAGGGAGGGGTGGTGCACAGTTAGGCTTGGTCAAGGTTGACTTTACTGTGCCTCCCATTTGATTGATCAAACCTGAGCGTCCTCATCCAGAACATAGTTCCTGCCCTTAAAGTCTAATAAGCCATAAAATAGGTTTTCTGTGTTTTCACAGGCCTGCCCTTGGGTCTAAGGCAAGTAAAAGTTTGGGCATTTTTGTGTACCATAGAGGCTGCTGAAAACACTTTTCCTCTCTTCTCTGTCTGTTGATGGTTCACAGTAACAAGGAACTGAGTCTGGGGCATGAAACATTCATGTGTAGTTTTTAGTTATTCACACTTGACATGACTCCTTTTCATGCTTGGTTATTTGAACTTAATGTATCATATTGGTGGCTCTGTATTCTTTCTGTTTGAGAGTAGAGTACAGCTGCCAGACTGTGGGACTGAAATAGCTCAGTAATGATGGAGGCCAGTGGTCAGCACCCGGTACTGTCTGCCCCACAGAGGAAATGAGTTTCGAGGTTGGCCTCATATTTTCTTTTTGGAAATCTACTCCAATAGGATATGCTTAAAAAAATCCTTCTTGATAACGGCGAAGCCTTTTCCCTTCAATGCTAGTCACCTGCCATGAATTTCTCGATTTTCTGAAGGGTCTCTTTCATAATAAGCCACCAGCTTAGAATGACTCTAAGGTATGGAGTCTTTTTTTCTGCTGCTTTCTGTCATGAGGGTTAAGATTCCAGTTAGAAGCTCTGTTAAACAGAGCTTGATTTTACCTCTGCTGAGAAAAGTCAAGATCTTGCAGGGTGAGGATGTGTGAACTGTGAGCCCTCTTGTCATGTGAATTTCTCTTAACACGAGTATGTGGAGAAGACTCACTGGAGTTAGGAGCTAGGTTTGGATTTAGACTGGCTGAGAAGCTCTGCGGGCTGTGTTGTGGATTGAGTTTTAGAATTAATGAACGTGCAGCCATCAGCAATACTAAGATTGTGTATATCATTTCCTTACTTGTCCTTATTTAGCTAATAATATCTGAAACCAAAGTAAAATATTTTTTTTTTAAGATTTTATTTATTTTTAGAGAGAGGGGAAGGGGGGGAGAGAGAGAGGGAGAGAAACAGCAATGTATGGTTGCCTGTCACATGGCCCCCGCTGGGGACCTGGCCTGCAACCCAGGCATGTGCCCCACCTGGGAATTGAACCGGGACCCTCCAGTTCCCAGCCCGCGCTCAATCCACTGTGCTACACCAGCCAGGGCTAAAACCTTAATTTTTAACTGTGCCCAAGTCCATGGCCATAGACTATTGTTCTTTCTGAGTTATCTTAGTGAAACCAATTAAATTCAAGTTTATTGATTTAGGAAGCCATGCTGCAAAGAAAACTGTGGCATAGTGCGTACCTTCAAAGGGTTTGTAGCCTGTTGGAGAGGGACGGGATAAGCCACATGTCTAAATGACTGTGAAATGTGGCGAACTATTTTCTGTACCAATAAGAGGCACGAAGGAGAGGGAGAGTACATAGGGAAGGGTTTATGAAGAAAGTAGCTTTGCAATCCACTGGTGGGTAGAGATTTTCACAGGTGCTGTGGGGAGAGGGAGAGACAATGCAAACAGCACAGCAGGAACTGAAGCCTGGGCATGGCCCAGCACCAGAGACCTTTTGCTTGAAGTACAGGGTGTGGTAGAATTAGACTAGAGAGGGAGACTGGTGCTATTCTTGGAGAGTCTTAAAAGCAGGTTTAGGATTTAATTCAACAGGCAATAGGGATGTGTCATGGTTAGACGTGTGCTTCAGAAAGATCACTCTTATGACAGCTGAGAAACCATCGAGCCAAAGAGGTGAGAAGCAGGGCCGCAAGTTAGGACGCAGTGGGGATTCATGCAAGGGAAGCAGTGGTTAAGAATGGAAAGGATGCGGGAAAACCAGCGATGTAAGAACATAAGGCTTGACTGCCGAAGACACAGCAGAAATCAAGTCAATGGCCTGGTCTGTACTTGAGAGATTGAAGAATGGGACAGGGCCTCTGGAGGATGCCCTGCAGGCATCGAGGATCCTGTTGAAAGATCCTTAACTTCTTCCTCTTCCTCTTTCCTGTCACAACACTTTTCTCACACCAGAGACATTGCCGATCCTCAGTAAATATTTATTGATGAACTGATCCAGAAACAGTTTTCCAATGTCCTCTTGTTCCACAAGGCACATTTTTAACTTCATCGGTTTGTAGTGTTGTTAAGAACCGGGCCAGCCACAGGTCCAAAGGGAGGCCAACCCCTCCACCGCGCTGTACGGATCAGTGACGCATCGCCCCCGCCAGCACGTCCCAAAGTAAAATATTTATTTCACAGTACTTGTTTCAATTGAATTGTCAGCCTAGTTTTGCAAAGAGCCAAGCTAGAAATGGAAACATTCTGAGTTGGAGCTTTGTTTTGTTGCCCATAATCTGATAGCATAGTTAATGTTTTTTATTTATTTGTATTTTAAAATAATTTAGTATTTTAAAGTAAATATTCCTAAAATTTTTCTCTTTTAGAAATTAGTATTGAAAGTAGCCTTTTTGTGTTCAGAAGTTGTAGGAAAGGCTTTAGGCACTGGGGATGATAACAATGGGTCATAGTGATGCACAGAATTAAAGCAGTTGATTCTTGGTAGGATGGTAAATAAAGATTCTTGTGTTCTTTTAGAACTCATTTTATTTCAAACACTTTTTGAGTCTTCTTCTAGACTCGGTTAAAGGCTTTACAAAGTCAACCTGTTAATGTTGGCTCATCTCTGCCAGAGGATGTGAGGTTTAGGTGAACAATTAGAACTAATGTTCTGAGGATGTCAAAATGGAATAAATGAAGCTGTGAGCCTGTGATCCACTAGGAGTTCTAAAGGGATTTTACTAGGATTCCAACCCAGAGTGATATTCCAAACTGGAAAACTGAGGCAGGTATAAGTAGGGTTCTCTTCTTGAAATTGATTTATAAAAGTTGAAGAGGAATAACAGATTTGTAAAAGCTGAACCTTTTTTTTTTTCATATATGGTAATTATTTGGGAAGAGCCAGAAAGAAACCTTGAAATTCTCTTTATAATTTAAGAGTTTATTTTATTTTTATTGAAATTGTGTTTATAAGTAACATATGCTCATTTTAACAGTTCATAAAGTGCACAGGAGTTAGCATGGAAAGCTAAAGTTACTCCATCCTTCCTGTTCCAGCCCCAGTCCCAAGGATAATTTTTACTCTTTCTGTGTTCTTTTATTTTCTTTGGTAGAAAATCGAGAATGTGAATATGTATTTGTTTCCTGACATATCAGCTCTGGATGTTATCATTCAATACAATTTATTGACTCTCCAGTATGAGAGTTAACCTTTAATTTTCTAACACTGTGCCCTCCTCTTTCATTATTCTTATTACATCATTATTTGTCTAATGATTATTTTTATAACTTTAAATAACATCTTAAATTTATATGAGTTTTGATTTGTCAGTTGAAGAGATGAGGATATTAGGTCACCCTGCCCATTGCATCTTCTGGAGCCATGTTTTTCTCTTGTAGTGTCAAAACTGTTATTATCTATATAGGTATCTCACAGTCAGCACCACACCTGCTATGTTCCTCTATGTAGACTGACTTTCAAAGTTAATAATTAATAAAGCATCTACAGCCTGATGGTTGTAAATTCTTCTCAGCATTGAAGTAGAATATTAGGATCACACTTCTTTGTGAGTCCAGCACTCTAGACCGTCAGTTGCCTGATGGTGATGAGTCTAGCATTAAGAACAAGTGGTTTATCTATTCTTATCTTTAATTCATTGCTTACATGTCTACTGTATTGCATTTTTGTAGTTGCTTTTGTTTTTCCTCTACTATTTGCCTTTGTAATATCCTTATATATTTTATCCTCCAGCTTACTAATCATATTTTTACACTTAACGAGGAGCACCCATCTTTCTTGGGAATTTCATTCTTCTAAGCAATCTGGATCAGGCATCTTGGGACATCTCTTCACTGTCATCCTGATTGGAACTACTATTTCCTGGGTCTTAACAGACTTTGTCATTCTTAATTTATCCTTTTATTTTATTGGAGTATATCAAGTTACTTACCAACAATGAAGGAGGTACACTTTCTGAGTTTTTACTTATGTGAAGAGATCTTTATTCTGCCCTTGCTTTTGTTTGATAGTTTAGCTAAAACTCTAACTCAAAAAAAAAAAAAATCACCCCCACCCCAAGATCATTTGAAGGCATTGCTACATTTTGTTAATATCCAAAGTTATAGATGAGAAGTCTGATGGCCCTTTGATTTGAGTTCCTTTTAAATGGTTTCTTTTTCTTCTGGAAACTTTGGGGATCTTTTTATTCTTAGTGATCTGAAAGCATGTCCATAGATAATAGTTATTTAAAATTTAATTTTATATTCATTCATTTTGCTTATTACTTGGTGGGCCATTCTAATCTGAAGATACATTCTTTGTCTCTGGGGATGAGTTTTATTGTATTATATTTTTAATCGTTTACCTGTCCTGGCTCTGTGTTCTTTCCTTCTGAAACTCTGCTTCATTGGATGTCAGACCTCCTGGGTTATTATTACTCTGTGTTTCTCATCTTTTTCTCCCATGTTCTCTACCTGTTTGTTTTTGGTTCTGTGTTCTGGGAAATTTCTTTGAATTTATTTTTCACTGCCTATACTGGTTTTTTAAATTCAGTAATCGTATTTTTAATTTTAGTCGTTAAAAAAAATCGTATTTGGCTCCCTTATTAGTATCTTTGGTACATAGCACAGTTGACCTTTGAACACAAGTGTTAGGGAAGCTGACTCTCCCCTCCCAGTGCAGTTGAAAATCCATGTATAACTTTTGAATCCCCCAAAACTTAACTACTTAACAGTCCACCGTTGACTAGAAGCCTTACCAATAACATGTCTATTAACACATATTTTGTATGTTATATGTATCTCATACTGTATTCTTACAATAAAGTACACTAGAGTAGATGTTATTAAGAAACTCATAAGGAAGCCCTGGCTGGTGTAGCTCAGTGGATTGAGCGCGGGCTGGGAACCAAAGGGTCCCGGTTTGATTCCCAGTCAGGGCACATGCCTGGGTTGCAGGCCAGGTCCCCAGTGAGGGCCATGTGAGAGGCAACCATACATTGCTGTTTCTCTCCCTCTCTTTCTCCCTCCCTTCCCCTCTCTCTAAAAAAAAAAGATACATAAATAAATAAAATCTTTAAAAAAAAAAAGAAACTCATAAGGAAAAGAAAATATATTTACAGTATTTGTTGAAAAAATTTGCATGTAAGTGGACCTTTGCAGTTCAAACGCCTGTTGTTGAAGGGTCAACTGGACTTTCTCAAAACACTTCAAAAGTTTCCTCCAGGCCAATTTTTTTTCCTTTTTGGACATTCTCATTTTTGTCCCTCAATCTCCTCATAAGCCTAGTGATTTTGGGGTATCCATTTATGTCAAAGCCGTGGAGAAGGAGGCTGCCTCAGGTTTCTTTTGCTCAGCCATATGTAAGGAAGATTGCTTTCCTCAGAGTGGGCATCCTAACAACATACATTTATTGACAGGAGTTCCTTTTGGGAAGTACGGTGGGGCCCTCCACATGCCAGGACAAGGATGGCTTGATACTGGGGAGCAGTGAGAACCAGCATGGCTCAGGCTGTAACCCCTATCAGGGGTTACACCAACCTGACATACTGACACTTGCGTTGAGAGCTGGTATGGCTTGAGAACACTGGGATGGGGAGAAGGTTCCAAAATCTCTACTGAATTCATTTTTGCAGGGCATAATGATGTTGCTCTGCTGTGGGGCAGGAGACAGACTACATGACTGGCACAGGTGTTCCATGTAAATATTTGCCCAGGGCAAGGCTTCTTGCATGGACTGTTTGACAGCTCTTTCTTTTCTCCCGTAACAAATCATCTAGGCTGTTTCTTCTCCACATATCTCAGTTATAATTCCAGTTTTAGCCACTTTGCATCTTGCAGAAATGGGTCAAAATTTTTTGTCCTGGTTTTATTTATTTCATTGACTGTGTTAAAAGTATGAGCTCTGGAGCCAGACTGCCTTGGTTCAAATCCTGGTTCTGCTACTTCTAACAATGTGATGATGGACAAATTATTTAGCCTTTCTGAGGTTTTCCTTTCTTAGTCTACAGTGGGTTAATAGCAGCACGTGCTTCTTAAACTTATTTTGAGGATTGAATTATTTAATATAAATAAAGCTCTTAGAAATATCTAGCACAAAGTAAGTACTCCGACTATTTTATTATTATTTGTTGGTGTTTTTATCATTACTACAACGTCTACTTCCATCTTTTTATTTCAGAGAGATCTTCATAGGGACAGGTGAGAAACATGTTGCCATCTTGAATTAGAAATGAAAAATTAAATACTTTGCATTTTTAGTATATTGCAGGAAGATCTAGAGTTAGTTAACTTTAGGATCCAGTCTCAGCTCTGTTGCCTTCTCACGGTGTCCTCTTGAGCAAGCACCTAATTCTGGTTTCTCCTCATTTTGATATAATGGGAAGTAATGGTGACTTCACTGGGGTAACAGGAACTAAATGAGAGCATATGCTAAAATACCCAGCAAGTGGGCTTTCCCTCTGTGAATAATCTAAGCATTGTCACAGTTACTTTCACCACTCTGATACTTTGCATCTTTTACTACAAGAAGATACTTACATGAGGAATGTATGACTCTGGACTGTCTTTTACACATTTAAGATTTCTTTTGATGCTACTAAATGCTTCTTTATAATTCACTTCCAGCTTTTTGCAAGTATTTTATCCTTACGATTTTACAAATTTGAGAAGCTTTGAAAATAATGGAATTGAATTCTAATACCTGGGAAAGGCCCTACGTGCATAAAAGCTAGGTATGGTAATTGTGTTGTATTTTTGGAATAATATACAAAGACTATGTAGTACAACTTCCCAATGACAACCATAAAGTCTTTATTCTTTCCTACTTGGAAGAGCTAGTCATTCACTTCTGGAGAAAAGTTTCCCTGGTTTTGTTTTTTTTTAAATTTTTACCCATGTAGACTTTTTGAAAAAGCAACTAATATGGTCTAATATGGTGGTTCAGTAGAAATTGAAATTAAGTAGTTCAGCTCTGTCTAATGTCATAATAAGCAACTAAAATGGATGGTATTGTCAAATATGTCTTAAATTGAGTGTGCATTTATTCACTACAGACTTGCTGCATGGGAAACTTTTTCTCCTAACATTTATATATGTGTTTCTATATATGTTTGCTTTATTTTGTTTTATTTCTTTTTTCATATTAGGTATATTTTAAGGAAATCGGCTAAAAACTTTTTAGTTTTTAAAGTGGTTCATTTTAATACCACTGTACTGTTAAAAGTTGCAAACTTGAAGAAATCAATAATATTGTATAAAAGATACCTTTTTTTTAAATTGGAAATACTGTCCCAAGTATTATTAGGGTTTAAAGATTTTAAGTTTGTGCTGTATTAAATATTTAGACAGTAGAAACTGGCTTTGTTTAAGAGACGGGTGTAGTGAACTGTGGGGATGCTCATGTCCTTTATGGAAGGTACCACAGTTTATAAATAGTTTTATAAGTGAGATCTCATTCAGAAGAGAGAGATTAGTAGTAGATTTATGAGCTATAAATACACTCTGCCCACCTCACATGAAGTAAATGTTAGTGTGTTCCTTTTTAAAATCATGCATCCCTAAAGAATGTGTAATGTGCTATAGTGTCAGGGAGAAACATCTTTACCCCAGCTTGGACAGAGGAGCCTGGAAACAGTGGTCCACCTCTTGAAGGGCTCCTCAGGCCCAGCTGAAAAGGCTCCTTACTAGAGGGCTGCTTGTAATCCAAAGCCATGTCAGAAGTGGGAAGATAGGCTGTTGATCAGAGAACAAGACCATGAGGTTGAAAGCTGGTGAAAAATTAAAGAGCTAAAAATCCAAACTGAAAGAGCTGGAATAGGCCCAGAGTTGGTGAGGCCACACTGGGTGTGGGAAATGTAAGGAGATGTGGTATGAGCAAGGTCCAGCTCTGGACTTATTCTCATCGTTCTTCTTCTTCATTTTTTTTTTTTTTTTTTTTTTTAACTTTGGTGGTATCTCACTCTTTTTGGGCTGGAGGAAGTCCTCTAAACCAGAACCAAGAAGGCCACAGCTTCCCAGGTCTTCTGGCTGACCTTTTTCCTTTTTTTGAATGAATGGGTTTTGGAGCCCAGACTGGAAGACAGACTAGAAGAAAGCTGTAGTGGCAGTTACAGAATTGAGGGCTCATTTCATGTGAGGTATATGCTTTTTTGAAGGGTTTAATACTGTACAAACAGGACTATAATTATATACCTAGCAAAAGAAATATGCAGATGCTTTTCTTTTTTTCCCTTTGATTGCCGGGAGATTCAACTTTAAATTTACTACTCTGCTATTCTGACTCTATTGTATCTATGGCCTGTATTTTCTACTTAACTTTCTCTGGGTCTTGACTATCTAGACTGTTTCCTGGGCAGATTTTTATTTAGTTTGCATTATTTACCTTTTCACATGATTTACTTAATGCTACCTGAAATCTTTAGTGAGATGAAGCACAGTATTAAAATAATAGCACACCATTCAATAAGGAGCATTATACTTTCATGAGATGTGAGAAATAGTCATAGGAGTAAGCATTGTTAAAAGCAATGTGTGGAGACAGACTAGTGTGACAGCATAAATAGGTTGTTGAGAAATCTTGTATTGAATGAATTTGGATCTTAGTGGTGTTCTCTGTCCTTAAATGGCAGACCTTTTCTGAGAGACACAGATATAGCCCTTCCTCCCACTGTGATTTGGAAATGTCAGATACTGCCAGCCTCTGAGAAGGGCTATGGAGGCAACTAGTTCATGTTTTAAACTTTTCTCACCTACAGGATGTTCTATTATCTTTTTAAAAAAAGCCTTTTAAATTAAATTGAGTTTCAGGGCATTTGCTTATTGCTATCCTTTTTCAAGCCTCAATGTTCAATGACTTGGTAAGCATGTTTTAATATTTTAGAATTTGCATTTTTTCCTGCTAAAAAAATGAGATTATTAATCAAATTCCATAGGATCATTCCTGTGTTTTTAAGTTATCACAGATATACAGCTTTTGGATATTAGGTCCCAGAACCATTGAGTCTGATGGTAAAGCTCCATCACATAAATGTGGTCTAGTAATACTCTCAAAAATAAGAGGCTTGTCTCCTGAGGACGGCTTCATGTTACTGGTGGAATATAAGCCCTAACATTGTTGTTCTTTGCGTTCAAATGGCTGGGGACCATGAGTCAGGAGTGAGAACTTCTTTGTTTCATGTCGTGTGCACAGCAGGGAAAAAATGTAGCAGGGCAGAAAATGAAGAAAGACATGAAAGGATCTTAGCTCAAGGAGGTCAGATCCATCAGAGGCTTAACGTTGCCTTCAAAGCTGCCTGGGACAGGTGGCAGTTCAAGACAATCACAGCGGCCGCACCCGCTGGAGTTGAGATAAGGGATTTTTGCAGCAGCCTGCTATCTGGTGCCCATTGGCTTTGATGTAACTCTGCTAGCAAGACTTTGGGGAGCAGATGACTGCCTTCCTCTGCAATAGGCTGCTGTTGTTCAGTCTTTTAAGGTTTCATCACAGTGCTCCTTGAGGATTAATCCTCTTTAAGGTTTACAAGACATGGTTTTGTCCAGAGGCCCAAACAGAGACAGTGGTGCCACCTGTATAAGGCACCATGGCAGCCCTTTGATTTGCCACTTTCCTCTCCAGGTTGCTGCTATTTAATCAGCAGATCTTCCGCACCCTTTGCTTCACTTTCTGGTGATAGCTGAGTTTTTGTCCTGCTCCAGAGTCAGCAAACCTTTAGCACTGGGTGTCCAACATTTTGGCGTCTCTGGGGCACACTGGAAGAAGAAGAGTTGTCTTGGGTCACACGTTAAATACACAAACACTAACGAAAACTGATGAGCAAAAAAAAGGTCCATGCATAATTTTCGTGATATCCACCACCACAGATAAGCAAAAAAGTCCTCACATAATAACCCTAATTATACAGCGGCCCTTTCGATAATCTTAAAATCGTCGAGCAGGTCCCAAGTTTGCGATCACTGATAGAAAAAATGTATGTATTTAAGTAATAAAACGTCATTGATTTATTAAAATATTTTTTAATAATAAAAGTAAAAGAAAAGAAAAGAGAGCAACATGAAACTAGTGGATGTTTCACATTGTATTTGAGCAACTAGTGCATCAGTATCTGGTTTGATAGAAGTAGTGACTCTCAGTGAGTTCTCAAGGTGCTCATCAGATATTTTGGTTCTAATTTTAATGTGTTTCATTCTTGAAAATAGTCGGTCACAATTGTAGGTGCTGCCAAATAGTGATGACATGACCATAAGGTATGATTGTGAGGCAAGGGGTATTTGTTTCTGGGAAGATAGGACTTATAAAAATCCAGTAAGGAGACATGATCAAATTTTTCTTTAAGTTGAATGACAGATTGCAGCTCTATGTTCTAGTTGAAAATTGGCAGGTAACATATTTATGTCAACTGAAAAATGTAGTTGCAAATATAGCAAAATATTGATTATTTTCCCAGAAATCTTGAAATCTGTTTTCAAATTCTTGTATCAAATTGAAAATCAAGCCCTGGCTGGTGTGACTCAGTGGACTGAACACCGGTCTGCGAACCAGAGGGTTGCTGGTTCGATTCCCAGTCGGGGCACATGGCTGGGTTGTGGGCCGGGCCCCTGGTGGGGGGTGCTTGAGAGGCAACCATACATTGATGATTCTCTCCTTCTCTTTCTCCTTCCCTTCCCCTCTGTCTAAAAATAAATGAAAAAAATCTTTAAAAAAAAAGAAAATCAAGGCTGCATATCTTTTGCTGTTTACAGAATGGTATTTAGGCAATGTGTCAAAATGCATAAAATTGTTTGCCTTAATATGAGCTTGCCATAATTTCAGTTTCATTTGGAACGCTATTATGGTTTGAAACATGGTATCGATAAGTTGGTTTTCACCTTAAAGATGCACGCTTAATTCATTTAAATGAGTGGTTAAATCCACTAAGAATGCTAAATCGGTAAGCCAGTTTTCATTGTCAAGTTCTGACACAAATTTGTTTTTTGATACCATAAATGACTTGATAACATCTTGCAAATCATTAAATCTTTTCAACATTTGGCCATGACTTAGCCGTCTTACTTCCAAAGAGTAAGCATCAATACTTTTAAGGAGTTCCTGAAGTTGGTGATGATTCAGTTGCATAGTTCTTATAAAATTCAGTCTTGATGACGATTAGCATGTTATCCATTTTTAAACCTTTTGTGCATAAATTTTCTTGATATACTGTGCAGTGATACTTCATCAAACGTGAGTTTTGAGTGGCAACTGCATTGTCTTCTATTAATTTTACCAGTCCCTCTCTTTTAGCTACCGTTGCCAGGGCACCTTCAGTAACTATACTAGATAAGTTCACAATGGACAAAGAAAGTCGCTTTAACATATTTTTTACTGCTTTATATAAATCTCTTGATTTAGTTGTGTCTTTTAATGGCACCAAAGAAGCCACTTCTTCAGTGACATTATATTCATCATCAATACCTGTGATAAAAATGGCAAGTTGAGCAGAATCTGTAGCATCAGTGCTATCATCATCCATTGCCAAAGCATAAAATTTAAAATTAGTAGCTTTACTCTCCAAACTTTCAATAGATTTTTTCTAGTTTCTTCAGTTCTGGCTATAGTCTGGTAAGACAGACTGGTTTTAGAATATCCCCCTTTTTTCAGGGCAAGTTATATCTGCTGTGCTTTCTATACAGTGCTTAATATCTTACCATCAGTAAATGGTTTTAATTTTTTTGCTACTAAATATGCTACCACATAAATAGCTTTTAGATGGAATCTGCCTGGGTTGGAACTTTTTGAAAACATTTTTGTTGAGAAGACAGACTTTTCTTCAGTTCCACTATTTTGTCTTTATGACACCATCTTTACTACACATTGAATTTGGCAGCATGTTTTTGCATATAATGCCTTTTGAAATCATAGTCTTTGAAAACTTGCACAAATTCTCTATAAATTAAGCAGAGTGCCTTTCTGTTTGCCTCGACAAAAATGTAGTCATCTGTCCACTTTTCATTGAACAATCTTCATTCATCCATAATTTTTCTTTTTTGGGGCTCTTTTTTTATTTTGAGACATTGTAGAAGCTATGCTGGGATAAAAAATAATAATAGATAAGGAACTTTATTTACTTTTATTATGAAAATTAATTGACAGGGGGCAGAAAGCAAGGTTTGGGCCCTTTCACAGCTCTCTCGGCCGCCTGCAGTGCAGGGTGAGGTGGAGGGCAGATTGTAGAGATGTGTGAGGCACTGCTGAGTTGTGGAAGTACCTCCAATATCTGACTTCTAAATGACATTAAATGCCTAACGTTGCAGTGGTAGGTTGAACTATTGTTGATAGTCACTGCTTTGGTAAGTCACCACAAGCACATGTAATACCTGATGGTGTCCATTCTAGTGTCTGTACTTGGAAGATATACTGGAAGCCGCACATCACCTAAAACTGAAGCCACACGTGTACAAATAACAAGGGCATATGGATGTTTATTTTACATGACATTGTGGCATGAAATCACAAACAAAATCTCATAATGTTTTAGGTAAATTTATAATTTTGTGTTGGGCTGAATTCATAGCCATCCTGGGCCATATGCAGCCCATGGGCTATGGTTTGGACAACCCTGCTTTAGCACTAAATTGTCAGCTTCTGTTACTTATTCATGCTATTCTTCAGAAGTTTTTAATATATATTTTTTCACTCTACTGCCTGTCAACTCTATCTCTCTTTAGAAAGAAATAATGATGCTGTTTGGCTCTAGAATGGGTCAGTGACTTCTTTTCACCCATTACTCTTAAAAACACAGTTTGTAAGAAAGATTCCATAGGTACATAGAAGATGGAGGCATAGGTAGATACACTTTGCCTCCTTGCACAACCAACAGAAGGACAACAATAAATCAAAAAAAAAAAAAAAAAAGCCACCCAGAACTGCCAAAAAATTGAACTGAATGGAAGTCAAACAACCAAGGAGTTAAAGAAGGAACATTCATCCAGACTGGTAGGGGCAGAGAGGATATGTGGCAAGGCGGTAGTTTTAGGACCAGGTGGGCAAGGTGGTGGCTGGTGGTCCCACATTTGCATGCAGATAAACCAGGAGGAACAACCGGGGAGCAAGACTGACTGAGAAACCCAGGGTTCCAGTGCAGGGAAATAAAGCCTCAAAACTTCTGGCTGTAAACCAGTGGAGGTTGTGGCAGTGGGTGGAGGTCCTAGCCTTATAGGAGAGTTCATTGGAGAGACCCACAGGGTCCTAAAATTGTACACAAACCCACCCATTCAGGAATCAGCACCAGAAGGGCCTAATTCACTTGTACATGGTGAGGGAAGTAACTGAGAGCCGGCTAATAGCCAACCAAGTGACATTGTTCCCTTTCTGAACTCCTCCCTCACACACAGTGCCACAACTTAGCCACATGGGTTGCCCCGCCCTGGTGAATACGTAAGGCTCCACCCCTTACAACATAACAGGTGTGCCAAGACAAAGAAATATGGCTCAAATGAAAGAACAGATCAAAACTCCAGAAAAAGAACCAAGTGATGAAGAGATAGCCAACCTATCAGATGCAGAGTTAAAAACACTGCTAATCAGGATGCTCACAGACATAGTTGAGTATGGTTGCAAAATAGAGGAAAAAGTGAAGGCTCTGCAAAGTGAAATAAAAGAAAAATATACAGGAAACCCACAGTGAAGGGAAGGAAACCGGGACTCAATTCAGTGGTTTGGAACAGAAGAAAGAAGAAAGAAACATTCAACTGGAACAGAATGAAGAAACAAAAATTAAAAAAAAAATGAGGAGAGGCTTAGGAACCTCCAAGACAACTTTAAATGTTCCAACATCTGAATCACAGGGTTGCCAGAAGGGGAAGAGGAAGAGTAAGAAATGGAAAACTTATTTGAGTAAATAATGAAGGAGGACTTCCCCAATCTGGCAAAAGAAATAGACTTCTAGGAAGTCCAGGAAGCTCAGAGTCCCAAAGAAATTGGACCCAAGGAAGGACACACCAAGGCACATCGTAATTACATTAACCAAGATTGAAGATAAGAAGAGAATCTTAAAAGCAGCAGGAGAAAAGCAGAGAGTTAGCTACAAAGGAATTCCCATAATACTTTTAGCTGATTTCTCAAGAGAAACCTTACAGGCAAGAAGGTGTTGGAAAGAAATATTCCAAGTCATGAAAGACAAGGACCTACATCCAAGATTACTCTGTCCATCAAAGGTGTCATTTAGAATGGAAGGGGAGACAAAGTGCTTCCCAGATAATGTAAAGTTAAAGGGGTTCACCATCACCAAGCCTTTATTATATGAAATGTTAAAGGGACTCATCTAAGAAAAAGATCAAAACTATGAACAGTAAAATGAAAACAAACAACTGTCAACAACTGAACCTAAAAAATCAAAAATGAAAACAAACTAAGCAAACAACTAGAACAGGAACAGAATCACAGAAATGGAGATCACATGGAGGGTTATTAGCAGGGATGGGGAAAAGGTACAGGGAATAGGAAGCATAAATGATAGGTACAAAATAGACAGGGCAAGGTTAAGAATAGTATAAGAAATGGAGAAGTCAGAAAACTTATATGTACACCAATGGACATGTACTAAGGAGGGGATGCAGGTAGGAGGGGGGTGCATGGTAGAGGGGAATAAAGGGGAGAACAAGGGATAACTAATAGCATAATTAATAAAATATACTTAAAGGAAAAGGAAGATTCCATAGGTACATCAAGGAAAATATCCATTTGCATAAATTGCATATTTTTGGAGCACTTAATTTAATAAAAGATTCTTTTTAATGAACAAGCCAAACGTAACTAGATTTGCCATTTCAACTAATCCTGTTAGAAAAAGTGAAGTTGCAGATTATATCTGCCTTGTTTGACACAACAGCAGAAACGACTACACAGAACTGTCTCCTGAGTTTCAGAAATAAACTTTGTCTTGACATTTTAAATTTTTGGTTGAATGAAGCATTTCATAGACTCTTAAGTGTCATTTGAGGGGGCAAATGGAGAACTGCTGGGCATACCTTTGAGGAAACACGTGAGGATGCGGCTTTTGGCCCGCCCGTTAAAGCTTCCTGTACTCGAGGACAGGGGTAGTTCTGGGGATTAGTAGTGGGGCATGGGGCTTCTCATTCCTTATTCAGTAGGGCAAGTTAACTTTTGCTGTGAGTGAAAGGAATTTACATGCCACTAACTGCCTTCATTCAGCATCTTTGGTGTTATACTGTTTTTTTTCAAGACAGGTACTTAGATTGAAACAATCATCATAGTTGGTCATTGTTCCCAGAGCAGGTATCGTCCACGTGTTAATTTTGTACAGGTCAAACTTTTTGCAAATGTGAAATAATGTTTAACAGCAGAAGCAAGCTAAACTCCCATCAGTTTAGTGAAGGAAGAAGATGTTATCATCCTCTCCCTGTTCCTCCCCCCCCCCCCCCCCCCGAACATAGGGCTAAGCTTGTGTTTTAAGCTTTAAACTTAATGCAAGGGATTGTTTTGTTGTATGTTTATGTTGATTGAAATTTACCCAGTTATCAAAAGGAAAGTCACCCCCCAAGATAGTGTTTTTTGAGGATGACCTTCTTCCCCTCACTAGTGTTTAATGGGAGGTGATACAGTGGGAAGGAGAGGTTTGGATGTTACATAGAGAATGATGATGTATGGGCTTCAGGGGCCTTACCTTTGAGGGTGACTCTTGAAACTTGAGCAGCAGAACTAACAATGTGGTGCTTGTTTAGTCATGTAGAATCCTGGCCCTCACCTCGGACCCCCTGAATTAGAATTTTGGGGAACTGAATTTTGGATCCTGTGGTTTTAACAAGTATTTTTACAGTACAGTGGAGAACCACTGCTTTAAGAAATAAAGGTCAAACATCGATTTCAGTTTCTTTAAATTCCCAATTGGTAAACACTTAGATTTTTTTGTCTTAAAAAGATCCTGTATATTTGCTCACCTAATTGTTATTGTACATTATTTTCCTATTTAAATTATACTTTATTGTTGATAGTTTCTTAAATATAAATTTGAATCCTTATGAAATCAACTTATTTTCCTTATATGATAAAGAAGGTCAGATAAATTATTTGCTATGGAGAATTTTTATTTATTATTTTTCATACATTGTGCCTATACTGAATTAGCAACAGGCAGTAAGGACAGTTTTGTATAATTGTGTTTTGTATATTTGAATCTCTCTTTAAGGAATAGAAATATACACCTTTGTATGCATTTTAATGTATGTATTTGGGTACGTTGTCAACAAAAATGCAGACCTTCCTAAATATGAAAATACTATCATTTGTTAGAATAACCACCAAATTTGTAAATGACTGTTTTTTTGTCAAGACTTTGTATTTTTTTTTTAAGATTTATTTTTATTTATTTTTAGAGAGAGGGGAAGGGAGGGAGAAAGAGAGGGAGAGAAACAGCAATGTATGGTTGCCTCTCACATGGCCCTCACGGGGACCTGGCCTGCAACCCAGGCATGTGCCCTGACTGGGAATCGAACTGGAGCTGCTTGGTTCCTAGTCCGTGCTCAATCCACTGAGCTACACCAGCCAGGGCTTGTTTTAAAGTAAGGCCTTAATCTGAGATTACCAGATTCAGGATGTAGAAATGTTGATAGAGCTTGATTATTTCCAGAAAAGGGAAATACAGGCATGGATGGTGAAAAGGTTGGTCTGATCTGACCAGTGACCTTATCAAAACCGAAGCTGTTAATTGAAGAGCTGATTAATGCATACTCCAGAAATTCATATCATTATGCTAAGTGAAATAAGCCAGTCAGGGAAAGACAAGTACCATATGATTTCATTCATGTGTTGAATCTAATGAAACAATAAACTAACAAACAAAATACAAACAGACTCAGATAGTGAGCAGACTGACAGCTGTCGGGGGTGGGAGTTGTGGGGCTGTGTGAAACAGGTGAAGGGATTAAGCAAGGCACAAAACAAAACTCATAGACACAGATAATAGTATGGTAATTACCAGAGAGAAAGGGGGGTGGCAGGAGGTGGAGGTGAGTATAGGGGGGATAAATGGTGATAGAAGGAGACTTGTCTTTGGGTGGGGAATACACAATACAATGTACAGATGATGTGTTATTGAGTTGTACACCTGAAACTTATATAATTCTATTAACTCATGTCGCCCCAAAAAATCAAATGAAAAAGAAAAAAATGATACATAAGTAAAATAAAATAAATAAATGCCACAGTGGCTTTCCAATAGACTTTCCTTGGTATGAATGCTAACATTTTGTTAATATTTGTAATAAACACTATGAAATAGTAGAGGTGTGGGACTTCCGGCCAAGATGGAGGTGTGGGTAGAAACACTGTGCCTCCTCGAACAACCAAAAGAGGGAAAACATCAATTTAAAAACAAAAACCAACCAGATCTGACAGAAAATCCAACTGTTTGGAAGTCCCTACAACCAAGAAGTGAAAGAAGACACATTCATCCAGACGGGTAAGTGGGGCGGAGCCAGGAGGAAAGCCCGTGGCGAGCCAGCAGTTTGTGGAGCGGGGGACAACACTGCAGCTGCCCAGAGAGGCCCGTGGCTGGCCGACCCGGACCTACTGGGGCCAAGACTGATGGACTGGATGGTCTTGCATATGCACGCAGATAGACCAGGAGGAAAAGCTGGGGAGCAGAGCAGACCATGCAGCCCACCAACGCAGGGAAATAAAGCCTCAAACTACCAACACCTGTGGGGGTTGAGGCAGCTGCGGGAGGAACTCCCAACATCACGGCAGAGTTCATTGGAGAGACACACAGGGACTTAGATCTGCACAGGCCCACCCACCCGGGAACCAGCATGGAGGGGCCCAATTTGCTTGTGGGTGTTGTGCAAGGTGACTGGGAGCCTGTGAAGAGGGGAGCAAGAACCATTGTTCTGTCTCAGGCCCCGCCCCGACAGGCAGCATCACAACACAGCTACATGGATAGTCCCGCCCTGGTGAACACCTAAGGTTCCGCCCCTTAAAGTAACAGGTGCACTGAGAAAAAGGCCCAAATGAAAGAACGGATCAAATCTCCAGAGAAAATACAACTAAGCCACGAAGAGTTAGCCAGCCTTTCAGATGCACAGTTCAAAACACTGGTAATCAGGATGCCCACAGGATTGGTTGAATTTGGTCACAAATTAGATGAGAAAATGAAAAATACACTAAGAGAAACGAGGGGAAATGTACAGGGAACCAATAGTGATGGGAAGGAAACTGAGACTCAAATCAACAGTGTGGACCAGAAGGAAGAGAAAAACATTCAACCAGAAAGGAATGAAGAAACAAGAATTCAAAAAAATGAGAGGCTTAGGAACCTCCATGACATCTGTAAAATGTCCAAACATCTGGGTCATAGGGGTGCCAGAAGGAGAAGGGGAAGACCAAGGGATTGAAAACTTATTTGAACAAATAATGAAGGATAACTTCCCCAGGCTGGCAAAGGAAATAGACTTCCAGGAAGTCCAGGAAGCTCAGAGAGTCCCAAAGAAGTTGGATCCAAAGACAAACACACCAAGACACATTATAATGACATTACCCAAGAGTAAAAATAAGGGGAAAATCCTAGAAGCAGCAAGAGAAAAGGAGACAATCACCTACAAAGGAGTTCCCATAAGACTGTCAGCTGATTTCTCAAAAGAGACCTTCAGGCAAGAAAGGACTGGAAAGAAGTATACCAAGTCATGAAAGGCAAGGACCTACATCCAAGAATACTCTATCCAGCAAAGCTTTCATTTAGAATGGAAGGGCAGATAGAGTGCTTCTCAGATAAGGTCAAGTTCAAGGAGTTCATCATCACCCAACCTTTATTATATGAGATGTATAGTCATGGAGGGATATCAACAGGGGAATGGGAGGGGGAGAGAAGAGGAGAAAGTACAGAGAATAGGTAGCGTAAACAGTAGGTAGAAAATGGACACGGGGAGGTGGAGAATAATATGGGAAATGTGGAAGCCAGGGAACTTATGTGTATGACCCACAGACAAAAACTAAAGGGCGGGGAATGGGGGTGCAGGGCAGCAGGGAATAGAGGGTGTGGAATTGGACAACTGTAATAGCATAATCAATAAAATAAATTAAAAAAATTATCACACTATCTCTAGGAAAAATAATAGAAACTAATAAATGCAATTTTATATGTATAATACAAAAAGAAATAGAGGTGTGAAATAAGAAATTTGGAATAGTACAAGTATAGTATTTAATATCCAAATGTATCCATTTGCACATTTTTGTTGTAAGGTCTTGGTGGTTCTAGTACAAATATTCCCTATTCAGTCCTTTTTCTCCCCGCTGCATGCTTCTAACTAAAGGCAAGATGGGTGCTGATGATATGGTGGCTTGGAGGAAAATAAGGTGTGATTTTGTAATCAGAAAGAACAGGATTCCACTTTCAGCCATTTTTTTCTTTTTGCTGAGGTGTCTTGTATGAGTCAGTTAACAACTCAGTTTTCTTACTTAGACTGTGTACCTGCTTCAGAGGCTGGCATGAGGGATGGAGCAGGGCTGTAAGACCTTATTGGTATGAAGCACTTAACCATTCTTAAGTGATTAAATTTGTACGTAATGACTATAATTAACACTGCTGTATGGTATATGAGAGTAAATTCTGAAATTTTTCATCAGAGGGAAAAATGTTCATAACTACATGAAGGAGAATGGATGTTAACTTACTGTGGTAATCATTTCACAAGATATGTATGTCAAGTCATTATGCACTATACCTTATATAGAATTTTATGTCAATTATATCTCAGTAAAATGGAAAAAAAGAAAAAAGAAGAATAGGCACAGAGCAGGTTAGTTTCCTGCCCCAGTACTATTACTTTTGGCCAGTTTGGTCATATGTACAGACCTTGTGTTTATTCTTGAATAAAATTCATAGAAAACTTGATTTTATGTGACGGGGAGGTGATGGTTTTATGATTGGAAAAAGTATGTAAAAGCCAGAACTTCCTCTATAAAATATTTTAAGTTAAAAAAAAAAAAGGATACTCTCTGGTATTTTTGTATGGCTTATTTTTTATCTAATAGCATTTTCATTTTGACATTCCTTTGGTCACTAATTCCTGGTCTTTAGAAGACATTACATTGGAGAGAGCTTGCTGTGCTCAGCTTTAAAGATGATGATGCCAGTGTGCAGGACACACAGCCACATCCAAGGGCAATGGGGTTGGCTGCCATCTCTGGTACTGGCCTTAACAACCGTCTACGTGATGTGACTGCTCAAGAACTTTTTAAGTTATTGACCTAATTACAAATGCTAAAATTCAGTAAATCTTAAGTTGCCCTGCTGAGTTTTCAGCCTCCAGGGAAAAGAAGAGATACCTGCCTACCTCTGTTCTTGTGTTCTGCTTTGACTCTAATGATTAGAATTTTTAAAAGGGCCATAATGAGTACTGATTGCATACCATGTGCTGCCCTGGTGTTCACGCCCACCGAGGTGTGGTTGATGGTTGGTGAAGGAGGAGGAAGTGGAGATGTGAGGATGGTGCAGCCCTTAAAAGGAAAAGCACAGAAACTGGAAGCTTTCAGGAAGTTCTCAATACCAGATTGGTGTGCCCATCCAAATCCTTCAGATGGAAGGAAAGGCAGGAGGGTCCTTGAAAACTGTATATGGAGGCAGCGTTGTCACATGTGGGCACAGGTAACCAGGTTCTTGGTGATTGGGACAAGGAATTGAACTGAACACACAGAGTTTATAGCAGAGAACATGGGAGCAGGCCAACTCCAAGAAGAGATTGACCTTATGGGCTGGAGGGATTCTATTCTTACAGGGTGTATCCTTCCTGGCTAGTTTTGGTGGGCTTTTATTGCGCATGTGTAAGTAGTTGTATTACTTTAAAGCTACTGCTCATGTGGTCTCCCATGATTTCCCCTGATTGGCCACCAGGGAAGGTGTTGCACAATATTACCATATCGACCGCCCTCTTCTCCTGGGGGTCCCCCTGTACTAGGTTCACTTTGCCCGCCCCCAGGGAATTACAGCTTTCCATGTCAGAGATTGGTGAAAAGGAAAGAAATTATTTATTCAAGAGTTATACAGACTTAAGAGTAACAAGTTAATGTCTTCATTAAAATCCCAAAGTCCCTTAAAACAGCCACAAACACACACAGTTCTTCCTTCCCCCTTTTGTCTGGTCTGGGGTACCGTATCTCAGAAAAACAAATAGAAGTCTGTGGCTCAGGTAGCGCCCGGTTCTTCCCAGTAATCTGTGCTTGGCTGGTAGGTCCCCCTTGGTTCCCAGCACCATCAGCTGTGTCCCCAGGATCTCCAGTTCTTATTCCAAAACCACATGGCACCCTCTCATGGCCCACCAGCAAGAGTCCTTTCACTCCTTTCCTTCCCACAATCTCTCCTGCATTCTTCCAAACTGCTAAGAAAGAGCTCCACATCACTGCTACATCTTGCTTTCCAGCTTCCTAAGCTGACTGGCTGAGGGAGCCCCAAAGCTGCATGGTTCTCCCCTGCCAAAGCCTCATGGTGACTCTCTGCTAAAGCTGCGTGGCTCTTCTTGTCATGCTGCGGAGCCTGGGTTTAAATCCCTGCACCAGTCTTCCTCTGCAGCCCCATTTCTGACTCCTCCCACAATCGGCTACACTTGCCAGCATTCCCATATTTTTCCAGCTTTTCTGGGCTGCCATAGTAAGTCCTGGCAGGCATGCCCCTGTGACGTGGAGCTAATCATCCCCAAGCTCTTACGCAGGCTCTATAACTGGGGGAGTTGCCTCCCAGTTACATCCTGGATGGAAGTCACTCCCTTCTTCCTGGCTCAAAGCATGGCCACAGCTATTTAACATACCCATGAAACTAGTTAAAGGTTATAGATATGTTAAATGACCATTCTGGAGGCTATCTGCAAAACTATTGCTATGCAGAACAACTCAATGGCCCTGCTCCATGTGTCCCATCCTCCAGTTCTAACTTGCGGGGATGAGGACATCCCATATTTTTAATATTTCCTGGATACCCTGAGTTCTGGACCCCATTACAAATCTTTCTTTTGGGGGCCCCTTGGCTGCACCCTCTTACAGTGTCATCAACCACATGTGTAAGTAGGTGGCAGCTGACATTAGTTGGCTAAAATAGCACACTGGTATTTTATTTCTGTATGAGGAAAGAGGAAAAATGCAATCTGGTTGTCATTATTTGCTTATTTTTTTGTATTACCTATCTTTACCGCTCTGAACTTGTGCCCATCTACCTGCTAAATCAGTGGTTCTCAGTGTCTGGTCCCTGGGAATGGCAGCATCAGCATCCCCAGGAAACTTTTTAGAAATGCAGATTCTGGGGCCCAATGATCCATTTTACCAAGTTCTCTAGGTGAGAACCATTGTATTCAAGTATCTTGTAGAATGATTTGGTTACATCATGAGAATGGGAGTCCAGAAGCAGGGAACAAGCTGTGACCAAAGTTGGGAGATGGAAGGAGTATCACCTATCTGGTTTTTTATTTCTCTGGCCAAATTAAAACACAAAGTAAGCTTATTAGTGGGAAATTCAGAGATGGAAACCAATTAACATAATATCTGTTTTTTTTCTCATTTATTTAAGTCCCTCTTACTAGTCATGACTTTCTGAGCCTGAGTTTCGTATCTTTTGAATGTAAGTCCATTTAGCATTCAGGTTTTCATGCTGCAATGCAAGAACAATAACATAAATTCCATAGGAGGAATCAGTAATTGATTGTCTCCAATAATAGATTCATGGGACATTATGAATTGAAAAATAAAATCTTTACTGGGTTAAATCAGAACAGCAGATCCAGAGACTGTGCTCAAACTCCAAGTTAAATAAGAGGCAGTATCACTGAGCCTATGTGTCCATTTCAGGTGCTTCCTTACATTCTTTGAAATGCTGTTTTGGCTCCTTAATTTAAAGAAATGAAAAAAGCGAAACACTTTATTTTTTTACAAGGCATCAAGGAGAGAGGGTAATAAACAGTACCTGGCTGATATATTTTAATAAATACCAGTTTACTGCATGCCACAACAAAGAGCAAACACAAGCAATTACTTGCAAATTTCTTCAGTGTTTGTGCTTATAAATCTCTGCCTAAACCTTCCCAGCTGGGAGCTCAGTTAGTCTTTCTGCTGTGGAACCAGGGCTTTGTTCTCCTGTTCAGCCTCAGCAAAGTCTGGAATAATTCAGAAATATATTAGAGAGATTGCTGCTCCCATAAGGCATAAGGAAATAACCTTCACTCTCGGCCTTAGGGAAATCAGCCCAATCAGAGTTCAGGTGGATTTCTCGATTAAACAAAGAACTAACTGTGCACAAATTGCACCTTAACAATTTGTAAGGAGTCCACCTTAGAAATGTCTTGCAGATGGAACACTTGATATTTTTTAATCAGGGCAGTGGGGCTCCTAAATTCAAAATGTCACCAGCATTTTCCCACTGTTCCACAATTAGCATCCACCCAAATTAAATTTAAAGTTGCATTCATAAGCAGTCTTCAACTTTGGACCCACTGCCCTGTGTTGTCAAACACAGATGGAAACAACTCCCTCTGTCCATGCGAATGCGCAGGTTGTGTGTGTGCATGTGTCTCTGAGTGTGTCCGTGTGTCTGTGAGTGTGTGTGGATAACTCAGTTCATCTGCAGCACATTCCAGGGAGCTTTGGACTGTCAATTTCTATTTCAGCAAGTTTCATATTGGTAACCAACAAGGGGGTAGAAAGTTATTGCACTTAATGTTGTTGTGACTTTATGTGCTCCTAGTCACATTATTCAGAAATCTAAAATCAGGCCCCTGTATTGCTATGGAACGTTGTTTAGAATGGGTCTTTTTGGAAATATTTAGTAGATTTCTGCAAGAGATGCTTGTGACAAACCACCATACTTATGACATTTTTAAGAAAATTACTGTTTTTGGATGGGAAATTTGGGCATATTGTAAGCTCTGTCAGTTCTGTATTCGTTCTCCTTGCCATTTTTTGTGCCTTAATGCAGTGAAGAGACCCATGTTTACCTAAAAATTAACAGGAATGCCTAAGCCATAATTCTCATAGTAAGAACCTCCCCAACATCTGCACTGAATTTCAGAAGAGGGGGATGTTAGGTTAGGTTTGGTAGCCTCATCCCAGCCCTGTTTAGCCCCACATCCTTAGTCAAGCAGAACCGCCAAGGATGCTAATCAGCATGATTCACCTGATTCAGAGTTTTGAGTTCTGTTTTTGTGAAAAGAAAGTATATAGCTCCATTGATCCCGTGGAAACTCTTGAGATTCCTCAAGTAAATCAAAGTAGTCTGAGAAAAAACAGTTTTGAGTTTGGACTTTTCCTGATTTAAAAATGTTTTTCCTCAAGTGTTTTGGTTTGATTTGGTTTGGTTTGGTTTTCTTTTGCTTACACAGAAATACAGGCATTGGACAGATTCATCAACAATGTCCTTCCCCTGATAAAAATCTGAAGGAAAGGTGCTTCCACAGGAATCTGAATACCTGGGTTTAAAGGGAAGTCTCAATTTTGCAGGCTGGAGCATGTTGACTGGTCCCTCCCTCGCTCCTCTCTGAGCCCCTCTCTTGTTCCAGAGAGAAGTCGGTAGCATCCCCACTGGCCTTGTTCCTGTGGGGAGTTGATATGAAAGGGCTGGTTTGAAAGACCCTTGCTACACTGTAAAAGGGGGTTGGTCACAAGTTGGTTTTGGATGTTAGTCTTCTTTTCAGAGTTTTGGGACACTTTCAGAATGCTGGTTTTGCAGTTGTTATTTCAAAGCAGTGGTCAGTTTGGTTTGGACCCATGTCTACCCCAATTATTGTCAGGGCCCTTAAATAGGGATGACAGTCTGTCAGTCCATGCTTACAATATCAAACTGAATAGGTTAAACTGTGGAACTCAGTAGTGCTGGGACCAGTGGGTCAACTCAGGGGACAGTTGTGGGTGAAAGTTCAGGGATATTCAGCTTGTGTATATTTAAGCTTTGGTAGAATTTAGAAGGCCCATTTTTAGTCATGTCTCTGTCAGTTCCTGGTTCTGTCACCTTGACGATTGATTGGTTTCCTATAAACTTCAGGTTCATCGCCTGGAAGTTGGGAAGAAGTGTATTGTCTTGTAGATCTTCTGTGGGGAGTCAAATGAGATGACAAATATAAGAACCCCTTCTAGGGATGTCCAGTTGTTTGGTGTCTGGGCCACACTGTAAGAAGAAGAGTTGTCTCGGGCTATATATTAAATACACAAACACTAACGAAAACTGATGGGCAAAAAAAAGGCCTAAAGTAAGTTTACGATTTTGTGTTAGGCCGCATTCATAGCCATCCTGGGAGGTGAGTTGCACACCCTGCTTCTACCAAGGGCTCCATGACTCGACACTGCTGGCAGTGGAAGCTGTTTCGGAGCTAATTTACACATGAAAGAACTTTGAAATAGAAGGTAAAAAAAAAAAAACAAAAAACAAAAAAACAAAATACCTTTGAATGAATCTCATTAAGAATATTGAACTTCAGAGGAAATGAAAATGTCTGGTCTCAAATTATCCACTTTACCAGAGGCATTTTCATGTTACCAACGGCTTCAGCTGGTATCATCATTTGTTCTATTCACCAGCAGAAGCAGGTATCAAACAAGTCAAAAGTCTTTTCTATGATGAGCCCTGATCTTTTTTAAAGTATGAGATTCAGATGTCTTTTCTCCTGCACCCATTTCGTTGAGTCCCATTGTACCCCTCAGATGGGAAAGCTTCCCCTTTCAGCATGCTCAGTTTCACATTTTTCTTAAAACCAATTTATGTAGTGTTCAGTTGGCTTCTTGCTCTCAGAATGTTACTAAAGGCATTTCGTACTCAGTACTGCAACATGTAAAACTACCTGTCAGAGAGTTGATGGTGTTATAAATAAAGGGCTCAGCCATATAAGGGTATGCCTAGGTGCTGGGAATGAAAACATTGCTTTAAAAGGCATTCCTGGAATCAGCAGTCCCTTCTGTTGGCTGTCTTCTTGTCCTCTCTCCTTCCTGTGCTAGTTGCCTCTCTTCTTTCTCCTGTTTTTCTGACCACCATATTGAGTAAAATCTGAGCAATCCATGTTCATTGCTACAGTAGTTTTTAAATGCCAATACCAAAAATTAGTATTGGCTGAAAGACCTGGGAATCCCTCCAAAATAGGGAAGTCTGGTTGTTTGGTTGAGCATTACCCACAGTTGAAAACATGTTGGAGCCTTTTCTTTGCCCCTAGAGGAAAACAATTTTTAGGTCACAGTTACATGCATTTGTGGATAGCCTAACATTCGTCAGAATGAGCATTGTGGTAACTTCATAGACTGGTGAGAATTTCTCTACGTTGAGAAGATGGAAGAAACTTCAACATGGCATACTCAGTATTGTGAGACTATGGGCTGAACTCCTACTAAATTATGGAATGTTGAAAGGGATGTAGCTTTAAGTACTGTATTTATGGATTCTGTTAGTGTTTTGACATGTTTTGTATGAATATTCCTGAAAACATATGGCAAGATGACCTACATAACAGACTAGAAACGTAATTCAGTTTGAAGAATTCTTTGGCCGGCCAGGTAGTCTGTGCAGCCTCCCCTTCCTTTCAAGAGATCTATCTGGCATTTAAAATTTTTTTTCATATAATAATAAAAGCAAATGGGTACATTTTATGAATGGATTAAAAAGATTCTGATATATTTAGAAAGGGGATAAAAAAACTTCAATTTAATTCAGTTCTTTACAAAGCTAAAACTTGGGCTAAATTCCCTGGGTATTAATGAAGATGTTCAACTTATTTATTTATTTATCTAGCTAGCTTCAAAGGCTCAGAATTTCTTAGTTTCAGTGTGGTTTACAAGTTTTCATCTTGCACCTCCCTTCTGTTTCCTGCATGCATTTTAACCAACACTCACATTTGATCACACCAAATTAATCCCTGTTAAGCCCATGTGTTGCTTTTTAACAAAGTCTTAGAGGTTCTAATTTAACACTTACATAGAGGACCTATACCTGACGGTAGGTCACATAGAAATGGCTCTTATTTGACTCTTAGTTTTTTGTGCATATGACTTATTTGAGGTCTGGTGGTTTCCATCAAAGGCAGGTTTTACAGAAATTTGTGTTAAAGAAAAGGATTTATTTTTTTCAACTTAAATCTATTGGAGTAACGTTAGTTAATGTGGAAAGGATTTTTTGATGTTTCTACCTTGGTGCTTTAGAAAGATTTCAAAACAACTGTTAAGTGTTGAGAAAGTATCAACAGTGGGGCTGTGCTGTCAAAGGAAACCTGTTCATTGATAATGCTTTCTTCCTCAGAACAATCTTTATTTCAGTCCTTTGTTTAATACAGTCTTGGGTAGGTGTGGTAGATGCTAATGCTTGTCACTAACCCCAAATTATATAATGTGTAATGTAAATAAAAACCTCTGTGTCATGTCCTTTCCACTCTGAGGTGGATTAAGAAATAATTAAGGGCATACAACTTCTAATGCATAGCTTTGACCATCATAAATTGACCTCAGTTAGAAATTTTGTTTTCTTACCCAATCAACTTAACTGTGCATTTGCAAGGTTGGTTCCATGAGACAGTCTGCAGGGGTCTGAGTGCAGAACCTCCTTATCACATGTGCTCAGTAGTATTCAGAGGCCTGATGGAGTTCACACACCATCCCCTTCACCTGAGCTATGAGGCACATGGAGGAAAAAGAGAGAAGCTTTACCTAGCATTCTCTTTGGAGGAATGAAAATGCAGGATAGTTCATAGTTTATAACATGTAGGAAAATTTTGGGGGTCCTTTGAGAAAAGGGGCTTGCATTTTTATCTTAAGTCCTTTTCCCCCATTTCTCTTCTGTATTTAGTCATGGCTGAAAATCGTATGTTGTTGTTTTCTTAAATTATGCCTCTCTCCAGCATACATGCATGTATGCACATCCGCACTAGTAGGTGTCTGAAAAGAGTTTGTGCCATTCAGGCAAGGGCCTCTGGCTGAAACATGAGTGAAAGGTTCTTGGGCCTTCACTTCACAGTACAGATGTGTCCCCTAGAGATGGCTGAGGAATACCTTTCTTCTTCTTCAGACTTGTTTGCCCTCGTGTAGGCCAACTCAATCCTACATACATACTTGAAATTAAGGAAGCCCTTCTTATTCATCACACTACATGCCCATCATTCCTCCAGCTCTTTTGTTTTTTTAAACTGGATATCTCTCCTGGCCAGCCAGGGATGCATTAGCTTAGTTTCTTCATCTGTAAAATAGGGATGACAGTGGTACCCTCTTCATAGGGTTAACATGTTTCTAGCCCTTAGACTCTTCTGGCATTCAAGAAATGTCAGGCATATTATTATTTTTCATTATAATTACTGGAAAGAATGTTGGAATTATTAGATCATGTAACCTAATAAAGCTAACTAGGTCAAGCTAAACCCAAGGCTTGTCCCTCAACAACTGAGGCTCCCTAGTGGCTTCTTTGGCTACAGTGGTGGGCACAGTTTCCTGGTGTTCAGATATACATGGCGAGGCATAATCCATTTGGAGAAAAAAGACTGGGTTTCCAGAAAAGGTTCATATCTTTATCGATACCAGATGAAATGTCAGCCATGCCGAAAGTAGTGGGGTAGTTTCCTTAGTCAGTGTTTGTGGTGTTGTCAGGCTCCAGAACTCCTTCTCTTCTACAGACTGCTGTCATCCTTGGTGGCTTGTTCACTTTCCATTGTTCCCCTTAGGCTCGTATTTCCTGTTCCCCAAGGTATTACTCACTGGAGCTAGTACTAGGATGGCCATGCTGTGCAACTTACCATTACATTCCTCATGCTGGTATATGCCTGTGGTTTACCCAGTTTGCCCATAATGCTGGCAATCACATTTTACACTGTGCTCAAACCTGAAACCCACATCACCTGCTGCCTCTGCTCTTTTTCCTGGGCTCAAGAGTGTGAGCTGATGAAAGAGCACAGCTTAGGGAACTGTACCAGTGGAAACAGTGCTTAACCTCATGGATACTTAGAGGCACTCTTGAATGCTGTTTCTTCTTGCTAGGTCTCATGCACCTGACATTGACTTCCAAACATTCTCTACCTTCCTCAGGCCTTCCATCCTCTTATCCCTCCCTTAGTAAAACATAAAGTTTATTAAAGTTCTTACTCCCATCCTATTCTTGTTCAGTTGATGCTTGCATTTTTGTAACTGTTTTGGGGCTTTCTATCTACAGTCTGTCCTTATGGTGCTGCCATATTAATCTTTAAATGCCCCTAGAAATATATCCTCTGCTTGATGGCCATGGCTCCCTATTCACAGCATCGTCTCAATGTCTTTTTTTTTTTTTTTTTTTAGATTTTTTTTTTATTTATTTTTAGAGAGAGGGGAAGGGAGGGAGACAGAGAGGGAGAGAAACAGCAATGTATGGTTGCCTCTCACATGGCCCTCACGGGGACCTGGCCTGCAACCTAGGCATGTGCCCTGACTGGGAATCGAACCGGGACCCTTTGGTTCCCAGCCCGCGCTCAATCCACTGAGCTACACCAGCCAGGGCTG